>SJOL01002760.1:8505-53093 GCA_004794785.1 Opisthorchis felineus | reverse complement strand
TGACATAACAATGGGTTAATAAAGTGAATTCACATAAACGCTGAACTGGTCAGTCACAGTCGGATTTCGCACCCGTTAGCCCTCATCATTTGATGGGAAAACAAAAATTATCTACTATTTTTATCAATGTCACCATTAATGTAAGTAGCCTGTTCAAAGTAGTCTGTCGCCGGTATTTCGGAAGGGTGTCAGAAAATCAATCAACACGACCAGATTTGGGTTCGCCACGAAGCACACGAAAATCCTTCATGTTGACACTTCTTTCTTGTTGAAACCTGTTGGTATGGAACAGTCGGCAGATTTAGTGGATATTTTAGCCCATGACAACTTTGCTGCAACCATCAACTAATCCTTGGAGCAGTGAGATTCTCATTGGTTATTCATAACAACGCGGTGATTTATCAGCCATCTTCGGCTATTTTGATGTGCTACCCAGTTTTGTCACAGAACTAACCTCGGTGCGAGTGTGTTTTATCTTGTTTCCGTCGCATTTTTGTCAAACCGATTGATACTCCGCGATCGATGTGGTTAGGAACAAAGTTCTTTGAGTATAAATAAGCCCCACCCAACAACACATGCCTCTCTCAGGCTTATGCACGTAATGAGCACATTGCAATTCATCGTCATGTTTCTCTACCAGTTCAACTTTGTGTACCCAAGTACGTTTGAAGTGTTACCAGGCTTTTCTTAGTAGGCAAATATTTACAGGCATGTTTCCCATTGAGTAACTTCAATCGCCCATCAGTTATGCGGATATATTCTTAGTGTGTGCTTTTGAATTTATCAACTGGCATTATTGAGCAGCAAATTTATTCGCCGAGAATCCAGTCGAATTTAGTCTCCAAATTTTAGGAGAGGCACGACAAATATTTGAAAATTGCATTTATCTCCATGGGTTACCAAGTAACGGGCCGAATATGGCCCTTTTGCTTGGAGTCAAGAAGCAGTATTCAGACTTCATTCAAAACAAAGACGTTTGAATCCATACCTGACTTTTATAAAAATTTCGCTGCAGAATTCTGTGGCATGTCTAGGTAGGTGCAAATGATGTCCATCATTTCTCAACTAGTGGTGTTTTTAAAACACCAGCAGTTTCACACCGATTCACACCGATATTTTATGACTGTTGTTTCTCCAAACCATGAAACGCGCGGCATCTGTTGGTTGGCCATGTTTGAAGGGTGCATAAAGGCGGTACATTCTTACTTAGATATTACAGCGCCTGGCGTCATTGGAGTCGTATTCAGCCCCGAAAATGGTATATTGCATGTCGGAGATGAAACGGAAATCCGGTGTATTCCAGTGGTGGGCGAACGTGGAGTCCCATTAGGGAGCATAGTATTGAAGGATTTGGGCAAACGCACCGACTTAATTTCAATTGACAAATCACGACGAGCAATCAAGCCGCCAAATCAAGAACCAGTATACCCAAAGTATGGGTCCACATCTGTGGAATGCAAACACGAAGCGAGTGGTAACCCGTCCAATGCACTGATTCAGTCGTTAGATGTCCGCATTTTGCGTGAGTCATTTTATTCAACATATATGCCTCCACCCACCGCAGATTCCCTAACAGCACAAGACTGTAGCAATGTCTTTCGAATGCGCATCTCGTTTGCATAAACAGCTAAGGCCCTGGACGGAACTTTGGACGGAGAAAACAGTGGAAACCCAGAGGTGACGGCTGGTTCCACCAAGGAATTTCGGTGCAACTTGGTTCCACTGGATGCTGCCGAATCCTTAAATGGGAAATGGAAGGCGACCGTGCAGCCGGCTGGTGCGGCTGCTGTAACCGAGCTGGAAGGCGGGAAATGGGCGAACATAACACCTCCAAATGCACAAGGCTATCAAAACCAGCCGAGCTCGTTTAGTGTGTCGTGTACATTTTCTACACCAGACGGGACGGAGATACACAATTTTGAGCGGACAATTACAGTAAAACGTAAGCGATTCCTAGAAACGGATGGTCGTTTGTGATAGTTTAATGCTTTGATCAAATATGTATGTTATGAGAAGTTGATCGAAGGTTGAGAGAATGCTTTTACCAAAACGGAATTTGGAAGCTTTTCACAATTACTTCGACTTTAAGGGAAGTCGAAATTTGACCTTTGTACTTGTCAACATAAGCTTACTTTATAAAGTGCGTCTACCAACCTCTGGAAAAGGAAATTTGACATCTAATCATACCATTGATCTTCATTTTTATTTTCACTGGCCCATCGTCTTAGTTTGAAGGCCCAACATTAGTAACTTTCAGACAGTATATACCATGGGGGCGAGGTGGCGCGAATTTACTGACCGGAAGGTCCGTGGTTCGAACCCGACCTCTGCCGCTCGACTTCCCCTGTCTAGGTTTGGGCAACCTGGCAGTATCCCAGCCCTCGTTCTTCCTCCGGATGGCATGGCAGTTAGGCACCGGAAGGGTGTTAGAGCTGAACGAAGGTTTTCTCAGTATCTACCATTCGTCTAACATTTGAGTGATACGACAGTAACATATAACAGCCAAATTACTCCCTAAATCATTCTCCTACATTGGTCCGCTTATCAGGACTGCCGAACCAGATTTACAAACCCGACAGCTGAAGTGTTCAACCTGACCCCCGATATTCCTATAGTGAAGGAGTTTAGGACAAGTTTTCGCCTTTGATTCGAGTAACAAAGTGGACTGTGCATGTGCCCAGGCAAAGTACGACTCCAGCCCTTTCTACCGCGCTCAAGTTGAATGCGCCGATAGCGGAATATCGTTTTCTAACCGTTGTCATGCCAGATCAAGGTTCCCTCTGGTTGTCCCAGTGTTTATGTTCAGGAATTTGTCTTCCAAAATTTCTAAGATGAATGTGATGTAATTTTCATCAGCAATTTGTGTGCCGCATCAAAAAGCGTGCAATTAATTTGGCCGATTTATTTGTTATGAGTGTGCTAGTTAGGTTGAACATTGTTTATGTATGTTACGGGCGCCAACCGTGGCCATATGTTTTGTGGAGGAAATGGATGCTATTTCAAGGCCCCGTACAATCTCTTGCTTGTCCTTTTGGTTTGTTTGTCCAATACAATATCTCCCACAAGCTTTTGTCCAGAATTGTAATCAGGCTATCCTGAAAGACCAAGCGACACCACTGAGTTTCTTTATTCTATTGGAAATGATCAGAGGTGCGCATCATATGAACCAATCATATGAACCAAATTGGCACCGGTTTTCCCACTGCAATCTGGGTTGAATCACTCTTGAAAGCCAAAGCAGCAAGACGTTCCTTGAGCGACTTATACATTTTTTGTGTGTACCCAAAGTGATTAGCTTCAAACGCATGGAGAATCGGCAGATTTCAGGAACTAAGTAGTATACATTGAAGATTCTGTGTCACAAATGCCCCAGGCACCTAAATATAAAGCAAACTGGATGGATTAAATAGCATCAATGTAGTGGTTTGGACAACCCAGTTCCAATCGTCAAGAGGACATCTCATCATCAGCTGTGTGTACGGTGTGAGTATCCAAGTCCACCGTTTGCTGTTAGCCTGTCTATTCGGTCAAATTATGGCCTATATTGTGTTATTGGCCTGGTTGACCGTTCCACGCTGATGTTCTTCAGCCAAACAACCACCAAGTGTGCGCCAAATATAGTAACTTCCGAATCAGCGGTGACTAACCGACTTCAAATGTGGTACTAGGTCTTGATGGAACTGAAGTCACAAGCGGCAGTGGTCGATATCTACTCAGGTTTGTGTGTGTGCATATTTAGTCATATCTACTCATATTTGCTCATATTTACTCAATATTGGAAATTCTATTCGAATAAAGAGGAAAATCTTCGGGCGAGACCGATTCACAGACTGAAGTACCCACCATAAGGAGAGTCGGACATTTTCCCTAGTGTCTTTGTAATTTCGGACTGATTCCGAAGTATGCTGGTCCCATTTTGGCGATGATTTCTTCCGGCACTTTTATCTCCTTCATGTTACAATTCACTTTTGCTGCGCTCAACAGAATCCACTGATGCAGGTAAGTGAGCTCTCGACGTACACTTGTACGGCAAGTTTCTTTTTTTCTATATTCTATATTCCAACTCCTTTCAGAGGACGATCTGTATACGATCGTCCTGAAATTTTTGGAGTACAGGGATTCATCATATGCATAATCCCTTAAGGTTTTTGCCCAAAAATAATTAGGTAAAAATTTGAGTAGTCGAATTAGTGGAAAAATTCTCCAAGGTATGGACGAGGGTCTTGCGCGTTCCTACCGCTTCATGCCCCGGTAGCCTGATTCCCACGCCCGTTAACCTACCTTGGTCAGTTTGCTTCATATCTCATGTTGGTACCATAAGCAAAGTTAGACCATAATGCGTGTTGCACGTGAAATTATCTGAATTATCAGTCGTCCATTATGCCTAGACGGATAAGTTGCTGCCAAGGAGAAAATTTCTGTTTTACATTTACCGCTTTCGTGCAGCGCAGAACGCAGTATTTAACACCGACGTTTTGCTGAATGTTAGTGTTAGGCAAATTTGAGTTGACAGTTGATTACAGTGTTGAAACTTTCATGCGTTCGTATGGAAATGTAGACATTCATTGTTCCTCTACTTCGGTTCCCCAGACAGCAGTCTTTTTATTTATTTGGAGAAAGCTGTTGAACAAAATTTTACTGGTGTCTCACTTAGGTGGGTGAGGTGAGAGTGCAGAACGTATGAATTCATTGATTGTGTATGTGAAAATATCAGGTCAGTGCAGTACTCAATCGGTCTTCTCGAATGCGTCGCTACTTAGACGCCGGAATAAACCTAATACTTACCAGACGTTGATTGCGGTATGGTATGGTATGGTATGGTATGGATATTATTTCAAGGTACTTTTCAGAAGGTCATGTGCTCACACTGGCTAGCTACCTCTATTTATAAGCATCCTATTTTCTCCTACACAGGAATTTCATTCAAACCACCCTTGCCAAGTTGGTTTTCTTTCATGAACCTACTTGTCTTGTATATCAGGTGAGCCCATCTTTGGCCTTTCGGCAACACTTTTCTTTAAACCTCAGCATTGGCATTCTTATCATTTGTACAAGGGTTTCTCCACAGCCCATCGATCAATCAGTTCTTCCATGTCACACACTGACAACTTTCAGGATGTAGAATACTACCCCTGACCAAAATCCGAAAACCGTACCGAAATGCCCACCGGTGTTCACCAGTGATAACAAACGTGTTGTTCAAAGAGTTGTCTAAATTTGACGGATGGATGCGGATGGAGACACGAGTTGCTGATCTGCAGTGCGCTTAACTACGACTTACACAGGATGATGCTGTCTCAAATTCTCGGTTGGGAAAATAGGAAATTTACATCGCTTTGTAACGTTCCTCCCGACTGCTCAAGCGACAACTTCTCAAACTGATGGTTCACCCGACTTGTGAATTTATTTTCGTTTAGGTTGCTACTGAATTACTGGCAAAATAATGGGAACTGGATATTTTCAATGACAATTTCATCCCGTATGTGAAGTTGAAACCCGACAAGCACTGCACAACGCTTTTGTTCTGATTGAGATCACCAGCGATGCATATCTCACCAAAGTTCAAGGAGAATCTAAAATCTTGATTGAAATTTCCTACCGTCTTCTTGCTACTAAAAGAACTCAGAGTAGCTAAGATAATGGGAAAGTTCACAAGAGGCTATAACCAGTAAGTTGAAAGTGAGACATTCAGCAAGTGCTAATTACCGTGAATCATGTGGGTGAAGGACAAGTGGCGCTATATCATCTCAATGTACAAGTTAATTCAACTGCTTATCGGCCAATCTTGGTTTGATCAACTGAGTTGCCGGAAGCCTGTGGGTTCTAATCTGCCCGCAGGTTCGAGGAATTCATACTGTCGAAACAGCCGCAAGGTGCTTCCCACCTTTTCAGCGCAGCCTGTCCTCTATTTCAGGAGAAAATTTGCATTAAAATTTTCAAAGCTGTCCATCCTGTCAATCTAATAAAATAGCTTGTAGCAGAATATGAATCTAATGCAATAAATATCACATTGCTCTAATGGTATTTCCCCATCTATTTCATTGATATTCTGTAGATATGTTATATATATATATATATATATATATATATATATGTTTTTAAACCTAAACTTCACAAATATTTCTGCCCCGATGAAAGACACTTTCCAATCGCGCCCACAGTAAACGTTTCTTTCGCCGTGTTCAGTAAATGCGGTGGTAATTGTTCTGTTTGTTTTCACAGCTGGTGCGAGTTCACCACCTAGTCTAACCTGGATGGACTAGACGTATCAAGCTTCAAATACACGGCCAATCGTTATCAGTCTTTGATACGCTACACACGTACTGATATAAATATTTTTATTGCATAACCCACACGACATATACTGCGTACATGTTATACAAATATTACAAAGATATCAAGCAAATATTTTGAAAGATTCGTTGGCGTTTTTTTCTGGGCTGGCTGTTATTGATCTGGTAGTCACAAATAAGAAGCGAGGTTAACAAAACCGGGAAAATCCTAGACAACAGGTAAACGTACAACTTCGTTGTTACCAGCCAGACATCCCAGATAAACATAGGGATTGGAGTCAACCAGCTCTGTTTGAGTTGAGTGTACATCCGGTAAATTGGATTGCCCAACTTAACCTATGGAGTCTTTTGAATGGTCCTGGTTGTTTGCTACCGGTATTCGATACAAACGGCGCTAGTGAGAGCCAGGCAGGCAAAACGCTTATATGGTTGGCAACAAATTAATATTTAAGGTTCGCAGACAGCCGTTTCCGCAGGGTTTCCACTTGATAATCAGCCTTCGTCTAGAAAAGTAATCTTGTGAAGTACTTAATGTGGGGCTCATACGGATGTACCCGTTGCTGGGAACCGTGACTCATTTCGGTCCCTGGAAATCAAATATTTGCAAGCAAATCTCAATGGGATTGGTACATCAGGCGGAAGAACATAAAAGATCTATTGATGACGAGCGAGTTAATTGAGCCTCCATTTCAGGCAAACACATCGTGCATATGAGCTCACAAACGGCAACCGCGAATATGCCATGTTAGTTTAATGACAGATAGGAAATGGTAAAACAAGGATTCACGTTCATCGTTTGAGGAGATAAGTCATCTGAAATGCTTGTAATTACGCGGTGTGTCATTGATCACAAATCTCATCATCGAGAATCGTGGCACAAGCTCACTACTACACGGCGGACAAGTTTCTCGTGAGCAGACTGCGGCAATTTATGGAATAATTGAAGTGTGAGTAATATGTGCACTCCTCCACTATGATTTTTTTGATCCGAATGAAAATTAGGAAGTATTCTAACAGGATGCTTTGAAACAACGCCAGTGAGTTCTGATGATGAATCGGTCTGGCCATTCGACAGCTAGCTCTCATTGATACAACAAACTGAAATATGCCGCCAGGTTGGGTCTGGAATATGCCATCGTCATCTAAACGAGTTCTTCGACTTCATCCCCAATGTCGCAAATTGGCCTAGGTGAGCCTCATTTTATTTGGAGATTGATGAAATTTGCAAACATTTCCAGGGAGAGGCATTATGAATTCAACATAAACCTAAATTTCGGAAATAGCCCTCATTGTCAACAACGCGTCTGTGAATTCTGAATATGGTGGCATCCATGGACCATGGCATCCAGGTGCCCTCAGCTATGAAGACATTTTGGAAGAATAGAATAAAAGATATATAATCGTTCATCCGAGGTGACTACTCAGTGATTAGCTTCCAACACTTCCTCTAAGCAAGAATTAAGCCTGAGATATTGTCAGGTTGTCTGAGTCTAGAGCGGAGTAGTTGATCCGTCAGGGTTGGATTCAAACCGCGAACTTTCGGGTTAGCAAGTTCGTGTCATAGCCACCGAGCTATCACGGGCTTCTTGCAGAGAAGACTTGTGACCTTATCATCCAAAGACCTGCAGAGAAACGAACCACTGATGGCTGTTGTCCACGACCAAACTGAGTAGCTTCCTTAATACAAAAGAGTGCCGTAGGTGAAGTCTGAAGACGCGATGCGCATCTACCATTATTTTCAAAAAATAACAACAGATATGTCTGTACTACGTTTTTATCCCCTCTGCTTCCCTAAATCAGCCCAGTCGTCTTGAAGCCCGGTGCTATTCTCACAGTTTATTGTGTTATACCCGTGAAAGTATAGTCTCGACCTTGAAAAATATGCCACTGTGAACGTCGTTTGAGATACTGGATTTTCTTCTAAAAACTTGGGAAGTTTATGACCAGGTGATTTTCCCCCTGTAAGATGTGTAAAAAATCACCGCTGAAAAGATTTAAATTAGCTTGGTGTAAAACGAATAAAAAGAGGGTGTTTCACAACGAAATTTCAACAAGGACACCCAGAAAGTCTAGTTTGTTCTGCCATGGTCACCATCATAAGTCTCATCAAATCAAACAGATTGCACGCAAAATTCTGGCCATTACTCTATTGACCAGGCCGTTATTGTTGCTGCACAAAATATGAAGCATCTTTTGGTGAATCTTTTAGGGTGAAAAAAAATTCAATCACGAACTGAAATAAACCTGTTTCAAAGTAATCCATATGCGCCGTAAAACTTGAAAACGAAGCTACTCGTATGTCCAAAGACTGACTAGCTTTTGCGACTTACATATTACGTTCATCTGACTTGGTGATAAGGCTTGGGGTCAACAGTCGTCCTGCAAGCGACAATACAGGGAAGGTTCTTCGCCAAGTCCCACTGATGCAAGGAGGGTTGGCGGCGCGCTTTGATGAGGCCTTTGCTTGTAGTCCTTCCCAAACACTCATCTTCCGCACTTTAGCCGAATTAGATGCAATTTCGTTGTTCCGGAAATGATGTTGAATGTATCATCAATGTCAACTTCAAACTACGGTCACATCCAGGTTGGCAGTGACAACCGATCTGTCAGCTTCCGCGGACGAGCACTTTATACAGACTTGACTCAAACAAGACTGAGCGCTTCTGGGGCACGCAGTCACGCCAGAGAAAGAACAAATTCTGTGACCATCGTATAGATCACTTTACTGACAATAAGTTCCTAACTTCAGACCGCATTTGCAAGATAACTAAAAAACACTGGGGGAAACTGAAACAGTTACTTTAACAACCGTGCGACAATAACCCAAATTTCACCTGAAGCTTAGTTCGTGCAAGCAACGCATCCGATGTTCTCTGGGTTTAAAAAGACGAAAACAACCGGTTAACACCACAGTCGTCGTCCTGAGGTTTGGTTTTGTGCTCACGAAAATCTCAAGTAGGGTGAGTGAGGTTTTGCATTGTTGGAGGCATCAAAAAATCTATTGGAACAAGGAAAGTTAGATGCGGTGTGATCAACTAAATAGATGAAACAGAAATTAAGTGAACTTCACTCCCTCTTGTTGCAGAGGAAGGGATATTTTTTTGCAAATTTCAGCAGTGTGTACTCTCGTAGTTAGGACGGAATACGAGACCGGTGTTACCTACCGCTTATTGCACTCCACAACTCATCGTATGGGAGTCGGAGTTCAGATCTTACAAGTCGGCAGATTGAAGTAACAGCTGCACATTCTTAACAGATTATACCGCATTTTATGTTTTACGCCATAAAACAAAACGTAGCATACAACCAACAACAAAATACACCATCTGAGTGCGAAAAAGCATCGTCTTGAATCGCTGAACACTGAGTTACTGGCGCTTCCCACTAAAGATAATGGAAAATATTAACTTTTAGTGTTTCTGTTAGCGTGTGGTGAGTTGATGTAGAATTCAAAGTGCACATTTACTGTGGGCTGTTTGATAAAGCGAAAATCATGCAGTTATTCTGTAATGCCTTTTATATCGGGTGACCGTTAGTTCATAGTTGCAATGATCTCCTTCCCCAATTAGTATTGATCAATCCATAGGAGTATTCAAAGTGAATAATATGCGTTGGCACAATAGCTCACGGTCTGCATCGGTGAGTACTCACACAGTCCACACCTGTTGGATCAACCCCTCCTCCTACAAAATCCCCAAAGCCAAAGCGAATGTGTGAAGTTATACTTTTGGGCTGAATGCTGAATTTGTCGGTACTATACCCGTTTTGAACAGCTACAACTCACGGGATTCTTACTGCCGTGGTACGGCAGTCAGTGAGCGAAAATTGCATCTGAACAATGGACACTTACCCTACAACTGCGAATGGAACTCTTGGGTTCTAAACAATCTGACACCCAGATTAGTTTTAATGAAACGATTAACTCACGTGCGCACCTGTATGAGCCTGTAATGGTATAGTGAGATGTATCTGCGTCATGTAGAATGCTTGGAATGCGTTTAAGCCACGTGGATAGATTCGCAGTTTAGATTTGAATTTTCTTACGACTATACACTGCTTAAAAGAATCTTGATTACGTAATGCTTGAGGACAATCTCCTCTGAGATGTGGTGCGCCAAATTACTCAAATAACTCACAACAGTCAATCAGCAGCTTCCACATTTCACGTGCATACAAATGCTTCAAGAATTCCCCAGGTCGTGATTTTCCATAGTGCGACATTTCAGTAGGGTTCAATCCGTGTACGTCATCCGGCTGATTTGGTTTACTGTCTGTGCCAAAATAGGCTCCTCGTTTAATTCTGGTAATTTATTCGGTTCGATGAAAATGCGCATGCTAATTGCACAAATTCTGTGCGAATTCGCAATGGGCACCTCATTGCACAGGCGGTATTTCCAATGCGGTTATGTAATCAGTTATCATTTATTTTACTGGAAACAGGCATTAGCCAGAACCCACAGGTACATTTTCCCAACACTGACCAGATTTCGGCTCATTCACATAGCTGAGAAATAAATCATTTTGCTTACAAATTCTCTCAGGGACTTAGCAAATATTTATTGGCCACAGCAATGTCGGATTGATTCGACATAACTAGGTGACTCAAGTTTACTTACCAATATTTTGTCAATTTTATATTTATTACCACAGGAAGTCAACTATAACGACGCGGTAACTAGAGCTTTTTCTTTACTCGCACATAATCCGTAAAACATCAACAGCTGCAAATATTTTCAACCAGGTAATTGATCTGAATCTAGGGTGCACGTAGAAATTTGAGTAGTATATTAAGGCTTGACTGGCTAGTGTCTACATCATTCCGAGGGATTCACTCGTAAAATATAGTGATGAATGTTGCATAGACTTGTGGATAGATATTCTTGTGCATACAAAGATAATAGCAACCTTCTTAAATATATACTTCAGGATGTAAGCAGTGAGCGGAACTTCTACAAGTAGTTTGGCGCGAGAATGTTAATGCATATAAGTGATACTATCGGAGGTTAGCAACCACATATTTGAACGTCAGCTTCAATGTAGCCAAAAAACCGTAATTAGGCCGCAAATATCAAGCGTAAAGACTCAGCAAATATCATGTTACCCGAAAAGCATATAACGATGGTGAAATGTTAGGTAAAATGCAATGTGTGAATTGGTAAAATACACTTCCCATCTGAGGAGGCAATGAGAAATCCTAGGATTGAAAGAGTATGGAGAATTCAGGACAAATCGCTTTTGACGCGACAGTCATCCGAGAAAGATTGGCACTTAGTGTGTAAATCATTGCTGCACCAGCGATCTCAAAGTACGAAGAAGACTCAGGCGAGTCGAACGGAATTCATTTCAAGGAAATTGCTTTGGAGTGTGAAGCAGCTAGAGTGAACGTTTTCGGATGCAGACTGACCACGTGTGCTAGTGTTGTCTCGCTGACGGTAGTGCAATTTCTACGTCGGTCCTCGGCTTTCTGCTCCGCCCAAACAGTAGCTTGAGAGAGTTCCTTACGGAAACATTAGAAGTTTATTACGACTGTATTTATAAGGTCATCACAGAATGTTCCACAAGGTCACGCCGGAATATTCGCGATGGGGCGCTAAGCGTCAAGCTATAGATGCCTGATCTAGATTGGATGTTATTCTGACCAATCGAGGCGTCTCTTCGATTGACCCATAGGCCGCACGTGGTCATTCAAAACAACCGACTTTATGTCTGGCTATTGAGAGCACCTGGCCTTCTGGCAGATGGAGAACAGACGCTGCAAACAGGAAAGTGTGAAAATTGCACTCCACACTATGCCAAATATTTGCAGGATTGTTAATCCTTTATCACCGTTTATTTCAATCCATTTACGCTAAGTAAACCACGCACGCAAGAAAGATAAAACAGCAGAGGACACTGATCTATTCACCAGTGGCTTTTTGCAAGAAACCTAACTGAATCCCGACTGAAACCCTCGTTTATGGTGTTCTTCGTTGGCCTTCGAAGAGCAGTCAGCAAGCAGGTGAGTAGTGTTCCTTCAGGCAATATAATAAGTCTATGCATGTTGGTCACCGAAGGATTCCGGAGAAGCAAAGCTTGGCCAGTGGAATTGAGATGTTTTATTACACATGCGAGCATACTTGCTCTGCCCTCTAGGCCTCTCCAGGTTGTATGCATTACCTGCAAACCTACATTACTGGTAGATTAATTCAGTTCACAATCAACTGTCTGTTTATCTTTGAAAGCACTTGGTAGAAGCAACTGATTCTGAGCGTCCGCCTCCCTGGTACATAAACCAGCATGTCGTCCATGAATAGGGGCTACACTGACGAACCGACGTCCGCCGGGGATGTGTGGCTCTTTGGGCACCTGAAAAGGCAGAATAGGCACAAAGTGACTAAACATCCTGTGGCACAATTCTTTAACAGCAAGTGTTTCACACTATTATGCCCACTGGACTAAATTTTTCAGGTTTCTGATATCGTGGTTACGTGGTTTTTTAATCCCTTAGGTGAACAATACTTGAGAACCGAATAGTTTTTCGACATTTTTCAGCATTTAACTGAAGCATTCGTGTTGAATGTTCCGGAAAGCTGCGTTAGCTGGCTGAATGTAAACACGTTTTGGGTTAATGTACGACCCCTATTCTTGAGCAAACGTGCTCTGACAACTGTTTATTTTTTCCCAGTGAACCACCGTATTATCTGGTAAGTGCCAGCCTATTAAGAATGTGTGGCTGATAGGTATCCTCGTTATCAACAAACAATCGATTATCCCTCTGTCTCTCTCTTAGGCCAGGGAGGAAAACGGAGACCTAGCTATACGCAAGTTAATCGGAATCACCCGGGATTTCCGAAGCCTTCTGCTAATGGATTATTCGCCCAAACGAACAAGCTGCCTTCATTTGTCAGCCGCACTTGCCATCCTGGTGTAATCTGCACATGCTTTGCCAGAAGGAAGAAGAATTTCTTCGGCGTCTTCCTGAATGTCTGGAGGCAGCGGTTAGCTGTCGGTTGCGGGAACAATTACCGACTGACTTGCCATTTCTTGGAAAGAGTGCACGAATAACACAGTTATCAAGAAACCTTCTTCCTTATTGTGTTGAGCCTTGTTGTAGAAGTTCGAGTGAAACTTTTTGGAAAACATTCATTCATTTCCAGCATCAACAATGACCAATGGACATAGGTTTCCGGTAACTCCTCATTAGGTTAAATGGGGATAAATAATGAAACTGCCGTCCATGATTGGTTAGCAATTTAAAAGTGAGAACACACAACTGACGCTCAGCTAAAGTTGAGTCTTAGATAACCGGATAAAGCCAGTTTTCTATATGGGTTTGTAGCTACTGGGTTGAGCTACATTTTTTCTGTGGCCAAGGTTACATACACAGCGTCCGTACAAATCGTTTTCAGGAGCATAGTGACGTATTTTACAGCTGTACTGCGAGTACCTATGTTTGATCAGGTAGAGCCATCGGATCGATGCCGCCAACTATCAATTTAATTTGTGAGTCTGGAGGAAATATTTGCACGGGCCATCGCGTCAAGGGTGTCAGTAATGCGTGACAGCGTCAGAAAGAATTAGAAAATGGTATTGAGAAAAATGGTGTTCGGGCAAGAAAGAGGCACATGTGTTCTCTGAGAAATTTGTGGCATCGCATGGCAGATATATTTCGCTCAAAACCAACAGTAGAAGACATACTCAGTGTGTTCTGAATAATCCAGGGTAAGACCGGTGAATTCCCTTTAGGGCTTAGGGAAAACAATGTGCTGTTTCAGTCCAATGAACCGTAAGTGCAACCGAAAAGTTGCCTTCTAAAAGTCGAATTAGGCGGCAACTGCCCTTGTCCATTAGCAGGCTACCTTCATGTGCAAGAAATAAGCAAGCTTTGAATAAAAACCATAGAATGCCTCGGCGAATTTTTCCGGGTAAATTACTTGCGCCCACCTTATTTTCCTGGAAGATGATAACCTCGTTTCGACAATTACTTGACATCAACGCAGTGCAATGTATGAGGTGAAACTTGGCAGCATAAATGTGGCAGGTATTCCCTTACCAGCTGAAATAGAATAGGCTATATTAGTGTCTTCTGGTAGGTTGTTACCTATAATTAATCGATCTTACCTGGCGGATCCAGCAGAAGTCGCACACGCGCAATAGTTCATGTGATGTTTTCAAACCTCATTAGTTGCCGAAAAACACTTCAGAATTCATTTTAAAAAATGATACACCACAATGCATACATCAATTTTGCCTAGATGACCAGGCTCACTTTTTTGTCGTGTCGGGTGTTATGGTGAGAAGAAGCAGAACAGATACACTTGTAAACATGGTTGAAAAAGTATTTGCCACTTTGAGTAATTTTTTTAAACAAATGAATTCACGCATCAAACTCTGGTTCAGATTTCGAACACATAGAATAATTGTGTTTCCACTTGCTAGGTTGAATATCACTGCCAGAATGAAAGGCAAGCTAGGCTAGTATCGGTTTCTATGAATAAGGTTCCTGGGGTGCTTTGCCCTTACAAAATGTGACTTCCAGAATTAGCTTTACCTTTTTTCCTGATATCCACCAGTCACAGCGCAGTTGTGGTTTCCACCAGAAGACCACCAAGTTTGTACATTTCACCATGAACAGCTCAACAGTCTTATCATGGTATTACCCCATTCAACAGGTATTTCACACACCCAGCTGCCTTATAGTTTGTATCTAGAACACGGTTTTAGGATGTGTCAACTTGTCTCGCCGATAGCCTTTAGGACAAACGTCTGCCACATGTTTCGGTTGGCACGACACTTGACACAGCTTCCGAGTAGGTTTTGAGTGGAGTTTTCGTACTTAATCGTCCTCACACTTCAGAAGGCCACAAAAGTCTTCTTCGATTTTCGGGTCTAGTATTTCTAGCCACTTGGTAATTTTATCTCGTCCCAGTAATATAAATCATGTGTTTTGATTATTCTTACACGCGTTTCACTATTGGACGTCATGCCATATTACGAAAGGGCATCGCTCAGTTGGAATCGGGCATCATGAAAACCAAATTGATCGATTATATTTGTAGATTCGGTGGACTGTGTCCAAACTGCATGATAGTATGCAGAATACCATGATTCTGTAAGTAACTTCGCCAACACTACTTATTTACGCATCCTTCGAAGTTCAGATTGAGTGACAGTTTAAGGCCCTTCTACTGAACGAAATTGCACACGTTGTATTCCAAACTCCAAGTAGTTTGAAATTCAAGAACAGTACATCAAGAACAAAAGCAATTTCGAATTTTCCGGGATGAGAGATGAAATGTCCTTTGTCTGCACAAATTGGTCAAATATCTGAAATGAATATGATTATACTACACCACTCAAATGCAAAATCGTCTTTGTGCTCATGATTCCAACATTTTATAGCTGAGCAATATAATACATATGATTAATATATATGCACGTATATATGACACATATCATAATACACAATATAACTAATAAGTACTATCGTATACATCAAGAAATAGATTCACCAGATTAAGTAATCACCTACATCACCTACAGGCGTTCTGAAATGCTACAGCTTCTGTCTGAAAACCTGCCTTGATGAGATTCTGTTTGATATTCTGCCAAACACTGGTTAACCGCCTAGTTCTTATGGTATAAATAGGCTCAGTCACTCATAAAAATATTCATTCAGGTGTGCGGAAAACATGGCGATGTTTACTTTTGGTATCGTAATCTTCCACCAATTTAATTCAGTCGATTCAGGTATGTTCACTGAGCAAACGTTTCTTTGATTTACAAGAAACCAATTTCAGGTCACTACCCAGGGTAGCGCTAATTGGTTGATCATATTTTGCCGTGTTTACGTTATAAAAATCCCCAAACAATCATTAGAGAAGGGCTAGTAAACACTAAATAGTACGTGCAGTGAACATCCTGCAAACGCCCAATGACTTTTACGGGGCAAGCCCATTTCCGGAACTTCTGTCAACCCTATTTGCTTCTTCAATGCCAACTTGCACGTATGGGTTCGACAATGAGCGGCACTACAAAATTCTAATTAGCGGTGATTGTTCTACAGAGACTCTGCTGAAATTCACAATCCTAAATGATTTGGTGTTAGAGTAGTATATACCAGAGGAATATTTTCAACAAATCAAACCGACTAGATTGTATAATCCACGGATTAGCAAAGATTTCCTCACCAACGGTTTCATTACACCCTAAGTTCGATATGCAGGACTTTGTATCCTCTCATTGTCCAGCGACTTCGTGGTATTTTTGGACCTGATCGGGCATTGCTTGTCAAACACGGTTGTGTTCCCCATACAAATGATTTGTAGCCAGTCACTGTCACCTTGCTGTCGTTCGATGCTCCGTCATTAATTAGAAACCATCGTCCTTAAATGTGATATTGTTCTAAGTTGCGAAACATCCATCAAGTCACCTCAAATTGCGTAGGTTCGTCTATAGCTGCTATGATTTCCAAGAACACGGATGTTGTACATAGCTGAAGCCATTACATCCATAAGGCATTGCTCTCAGCTACACTTTCTCTAAATGTCACTTTTACCGTGGCGGCATGTGCGTGCGTGTCAACACATTGCGTGATTTGGCCGAAAATTTTCACTGATGTGTACGCAGCGTGTGATGAGAAAAGCCTTAGCGGTTCGTCCCTCCGCTTGTCACCTGACTCCTATGTTACGTTTGTTGACCTATCGGTCTGAGTGGATACTTATATGTCTGCATGTTCTCTTCGACCCGTATACGTGTCCGAGCCTGATGTGAAGCTATGTGAAAACATCCTTCATTCAGTTGTCTGTTCTAAACGAATTCCTGTGAGTAGTCCAGCTGATTGGACAATTTGAAAAAACTCCTAGCCTGCTGACTTGTCAACCATAAATTGTCACAATGAGTTCGAAAGGGTCAAAGGAGAATGAGTTTTCCACTTACATCGGATCCGCTTACGTATGTAAGTATACGTAGTCTCAAATGCCCAGAGACTATGGAAGATTAACTGTGTTGTATACATGGATCAATAACCAACGGCCAACATACGCTATTCGCTCGTGAAGCCCGGTGAACTGACGCTAGGTGTGGGGCTTTTTACTTGGATTCCTGACCTGTACTGGTGCAAGTATACAGGAGAGTTTACACCAAGGAAACAACAGGTTCGAGTTTTTTTTATTACAGTCCATTAACTACGCATATACTGGTCGTGCCAAAATTTAAACTCGGGACACCTGATGTGTTAGTTGTGTGTTTTGTCCTCACTCCTTTCGGACACGCTGGACACACTTGAGCTATCATGTCTGAACAGGTGATCCTGTTCGCCCTCAGGCAATGTGATTGGCCAAAGGTGCACATAACTGATGAACGGCCATGAGAGTGAAACTCGAGACCTTTACATTCCTTTTGGATTCATGGGAATAGTTGCTTAAGGAGAGGAATACAAACCGTTCGCGAGAGAATGTCTTAAATTCACCTTGTTCGGTCTCTGTAACCATCTCCAGCCATACGTGTTTTGTTCGAGTGCGATGTTTGCCAAACTTTTTTATCTAAACAGTCTGCAGGCAGGCAGGTACCTCGATCATTCTGAAATTCAAAACACTGATAAAGATTGCTGGTGGGAATGACACGTAACACACAAGCGCACGTAATAGAGTTCCTGTGGTGTTTGGCCTTTTAATTAACGCATGTTTCAATCTGGAATATTAAGTTTCTATGTATTAGTACAAATATGAATAAGGCGCGTTCATATTGGGTAGTAATTACTATACGACGATACATCAAATGTGCGCAACATGTTGGGACAAAAGCCATCCCGTTGCGTTTTGCTTGTGGGAAGGTAATCTTCTGAGGCAAAAAAAAATTCTTCTTACTGAAGTAATGAATATTTTTTAAAAACTGTCCGAGAACTAAAATTTTGGATTGTACTCTGGAATAAACGAAACTTCTTGTGTCGTTTGCAGAATTCGGTGTAATCGCAGTGAAGTTCGACCATCCAGAAAGTATATTGCACGTTGGAGGTAAAACAGAAATCACATGTACTACACAGGAGGGCAAAAGCGGTGCTACAGGCGGACAGTTAGCAATCACGGATTCGAACCAATGCACATATATATTTTTTTGAACCCTGACACACAAAATCAAGCCCCCGACTCCTGGATCGGCGTACACTCAATACGGGTCCAATTCCGTAGAATGCAAATATGCCCCCAATTCATCACCACTGGTGCAGACGTTTACCGAGCGCATTTTGCGTAAGTTGTTCTATTCAGTGCATATACGTCTACAAAAGCGACAGATGAATAGGTTACGCAGGACACCTTTTATTTCATATTTATTCTTTCGACAGCCACGCCTCTGGACGGAACTTTGGATGGCGAAAACAGTGGGAACCCAGAGGTAACATCCGGTTCCACTAAGGAATTCCAGTGCAATTTGATTCCATTGGACGCCGCTGGGTACTTAAAAGGAGAATGGAAGGCTACTATGGATCCAACAGAGGCGGCTACTATTACGGCATTGGGAGACGGTAATTTGGTGAAGATAGGACCTCCAGATGTACAAGGCTACCGAAACCAACCGAGCTCTTTTAAAGTATCGTGCACATTTTTAACACCAGAAGGAACAGCGGTGCACACATTTGAACGGACGGTGACAGTAAAACGTAAACGACGTTTTGAAAAATAATTGATAAAAATTGATGATAATTGATAATTTAGTGTTGTTTTTATCTTAGCGTGTACATTAGATCATATCTGTAGCAATGTACAATTTTCTCAGTTATTCTCAGCAAAACCTGTTAGACGTGAGGGAGGAAATTCATGAGTTTTCAGTTTTGGGAAATGAGGCCCCTGTTTCTCAAGAGGTGATCATATAGGGTCAAAAACGTGCAGGCTTTCTTCGTGCATTTACCAAATTTTTAGGATACTAGTGAATTAGAGTGATTCAAAATCTCATTCTATATTAAATTTCTTTCGTCCTGTTTGCAGATTTTTTAGCAACACCGCTTTGCTCTTTTTGTGTTGGTCTGCCTTCAATGTTGCAATATTCCTGTGACCCAAAGTGGAACATTTTCCCTCAAGGTTTGACCGTGCCAAGAAGGTCGGACTTAAGTTAGTCAATCAGTAATTTAATTGCCAGACGACTAAGCGTTGAACTTGTGCGGCTTGCTGCGACAGGTGTGTGAGCAGAGTAAGTTGTTTCCCTCACTCGACATTTAAACAATTGTGGGAGCGTCGATACTACTGGTAAGTTTTGCCCCAGAAGCCGTACTTACCGACCGCCAACTAGTTGACGAATTATACAGAACGGACAAAGCCCAAAATCCCTGGCTGTGTTGCTCTCCAGATTTAGACAGGTCCGAGGTCGATCAACGTATGACTGGATTCTGAATCATACATTCTGGCCATCGGCTGTGAAAGAATGACCACAAAAATGGAGAGGGGGTTGGGCTATTGAGTCAATATACAATCGAACGTTCATGAACAGTTGCACAGTCGGTATAAAAGTGGACGATGGCTCCGTCCAAATTTGGAACACAAGTGCCCAAGTTCGGTATCTAAGTAGGTCATTGAAGACTAGGAAAGTCCCATCTGGGAACATGGTTTGATCATGAGAATACACCTAATTCTACTTGGGTGCGTCAGAGAGTTTCATGCAGACAGTGGTCGCATTGTGCAGCAAAGAGCTCTTGAATGAGTTCACATGACAGAGTTGATGCTTTATGCTGAATGCTATAGGAATAAGGCAGAATGCGACTAAATTTTTCCCTGAACAGTACTCTTTCTTTCCTGGCGCAATTATTCTGGAGCGTCCACACTAAATCGCGGAAGCACCAGACTAGGCTTTTACCCTTAGTAGAACAAATTAGTAATACCCATTCTTCTCAGGTTTGATGTGAGCAACCCGATATGCGAGTCGTGCTTGTTGCAATTTCTCCAAAGCCACCCATCCAGAAACTTAACTATGTTTTACATGAGTAATGTGCCTGGCTTTCCTATGGCCTCGAAATGCGACCCATTAACTGTCATGTCTGGGCCGGTCGTCGTTATCGTAAGCAAGGGACGCCTGATACCTATTGTAAAATGTTTGAGCACAATCGAGATTTTGACCCGTGTGTTCACTAAATATCGAAAAGGAGATACCAGTAGAAATTTCCAGACGCACTTAAATCGTCGCCACATATTTGATTAGTCGTGGATGTTTGCTAGATTTGTGTGAACTAACCCGAATCCTATGCTTAAGATACTAGTGGGAACGTTGTGACGAGAACGGTGTGGATGAAAAATCAAAATATCGCGTAACCAGTTAGACCCAAATGCAACTGACCCTCGTGAAAAATTTTTGTTTTGACTTCCGTCCTGACCAGTGGCCGCGGACGCGGATGAAATTTCATAGCAATCTGATGTAGAGTCTTCAAGTCGATCTAAGTCAGAAATGATAATTCAACAACGTTTTCAGTAGGTTTCAATGATTCCGACGCCAAGCAGCATCTTGAGCAACCATTTATCCGTAGTCAGTAAACTACTCGATAAATAGTCGTTTTCATTGCACTTTTAAACTGCTCCAGTATACTGATTTCCATTCGCTCTGATCAACAGAATCTACTGATGCAGGTAAGTGGGTGTCCTTGGCGCATTTTTCAAAAAACTAACTATTCCCAGAGGTTCATTGTGCGCCATTTTCAACAGATTAAAAAATTCTGTGCTTTTCCAAGTACACAGAAAAATCGCACGCAGAAGGCCACTTTCATACAGGGTTTGAGAGATGGAGTGAACTCGACTCAGTTCTAAGGCGTGTGACGTTCGTCATCATAACAACCGTGGCACGTTATCTACAGCTCCTGGACTATGAGACAGATAGTTGTCTGCTAACATCAAGCCATCAGGATTGTCAAGATGGGCGCCTCAGAATCATGCTTTTCTCACAGACTGTAACTGAGTCACCAGTGGAACGATAAGCTGTTACAATACAAAGAACGTCGGAAGCCAGACGATCACAAGACCAACCGTCCTAAGATTGAGCTGCAAATTCAGAGGGTCAGAAAATGTGGCAGATTTGAAACCGCTAGAAAGGCCAAGGGTGCCAAAGTCCTAAAGTCCTACTTTAGTGTATAACATCGAATAAGTAACTTGTTCCCGAAATAACCAGCTTCATTACCACATCTAGGCTCACTTTCACCTTACGGGGTGTAGGGATTCTCCCCATGTTCTTCACCACTTTTGCCTCTCCTATAAATGACAAATGTACATGAATAAACAGGTCTGACTGCATTTGCATCCAGATTTTTGCCAAAAAATAATCTGTAACGTTTATGGTCTACGGTTAGATTTTTCTTTAAAAAACGTTGAATGAGAATGATAACCCTATCCTCGGCAACCTGTCTCACAAATTCACATGGTTTGCACGAATATTATGGGTGTTTCACCCCGTCGATTCCTTCATCAGTGTGGTTGCGCTTAACAACGGGTCTCGAATAAACTATTTTGGCCAGTTTGGATGGAATATCATATCTGTAACACCGGTGATGCAAGTCATTTCAATTGTCATTTATAAATAAATCTATGGAATAAATCACTTAGCACTTATCACCTGAATAATGTATATTCGTGGCCTAAAAATAAAACCTTACTTTCTTTTTTCAGGCCACCAAGAACATTCACTCATGGCGGATTGTTCATTTCACAAAAGTCCTGTATTTGCTATCATTGTTGACGTAAATTTCATAAGCTCTAGCGTTATCTGTTTCTGGCGTTTTTCCTTTACTCTAATTCCCCTGCACGCGGCAAATCTTAATCTATAAGCGATGGGAATTACTTCCAGACGCCGTCATTATTAATATCGACGTCTGGGTTTGTGTGTGCATGTTGGCGCGCGTCCATCCAGTAAAACTTGACCATCGATAGGAAACGCAACCTTCAATCAACCTACCAAAAATATGATGATACCAGATAAATTGGGCTACCAGAAGCCAAACATCTTTCCTTTGTTCCATTCTACCTGAAACCTTCCCCACATTTGGTCAATAGATTTTAGTTTAGGTTCACAAGGAAGTTAGGGATATCCAGCTTCCAAGAATTTTGTGCGATTCCTGAAGTGTAAGTTTTCTAAACGAATTTAAGTCATCTAACCTAACGAACGGTAAAAAAACAGATACCTCCTTCTTAGCTGGGATAATATCAGGTCAATTGCCATTTCATGCTTTTCAAAGTCACCAATAGATTACCCGTTTACTTTTCGAATTACATCTGACCAGTGAAACCGCATCTAAGTTATTCTTGCTTTCACTTATGCAGGTACCTCAATAAGACCACTACTAACAATTTGGTTCACGGCTTTGAACGTGCTTCTCGTGATCTACATCCAACCCCGTGCATGATGTTATGGTCAGTTTCGCACGACAGTTCGCCTTTATTTCGTCACTTATCATCAGGTAATGAGCAGCGTTTGTGCTGTGGTGTAAGTGAACCTGTTCCAAAAGGTGAAAGTCTTGGGTTCCAGAAAGTTGCCATCAATATTGGTTTTGGTATTCGCTCATGATTAGTGAGCAATCTGTAGCTAGCGAATGGCGCATATCGTTAGATACTAACGTGATTTAACTGGCCCACCGAATCAAATTCAAACCCAAGGGATACACAGTTGATAAAACCTGTTTGACGAGGTTGTTGATTGTGATATAATTGGGATTCTCAATAAATGTGAAGTATGGGGTTGGGTTGCGTTACTGTACTCCGTTATTCTACTTTTTCAGTATGGAAAATTCAACTTGGCTGATCAAGGGGGTTACTTGCTAAGTTACGGTCACATGTTATCATTATGGGGAACTCCCGAAGTCGCGTAGGATGATGCCTTAACAACTTGTTATAGGAGGCGATTGGGGGCAGTAAATTCGATACTCGCAGTGCATTTTAGAAGGCTGGGACACTTGTGGTTCGTAAGCTAGACAAATGTCTCATTGTGGTGCTTCCCAGGTATGGCATTCACAGGCCAGGTCCGCATACATTAGGGTCCGGTTCTGATTCAAGCATAGGATACCCTATGCTAGGTTGAGACCGAAATTCTCCCAAACTAAATAGAAGGCGCGATTCCGGGTTCTCTTACTACCCTCTCAGATGGCAGGGCCGTTCCGGCCGTGGCAGACCAACTAGTGAATGTATGTTCTGTCATGTCGGTTAAACAGAATCACAATTGTTCGGGCTGCTTACTGGTCGTGTTGACGAAAATGTTGGTACAATCGGTTCAGTTAAAACCAGCTGCTGATAAGACTACCCACAAATACTGTTTTCGAATGTGCGACATGCTCCTCACAAAAACACGGCTGAGGTGACAACTGCTGAGCACATTTGAACAGAATGTGAATTACACAATAGGATTTATAGGTTGCTGACGTTCTGTTTAACGAAATGTATTGATCCCAAAGGAGGGCTTTAAGGTTCTTACTTGGTCTTAAATCGCGCGAAATATTTACTAGTTTCTCAGTTGTTCTGTGATTTGCCCACTATCGTCAGATGGGGATGTCCAGATTTTCGATAGAATTCGCTACGTCCTGCAGTATATTTAATTTATTGGCATGAAGAACATGTCATGCTAACAGTGGAGGAACTGCCAACCACGGATTCATACTGTTGTATTGCTGGATTATTAATCCAGTTTGCATGGCCCCAGTAACATCCAGCAACATGGACACCCCTACGGGCAAAACCATATTATAGCAGGACGTGTGGGCAACGGAAGACATGTCATGATCTTCGGTGATGATGAGGTTTCAGGAACCCTACGCGTAGCTGAAGCCAAACAATTGTCACTTGAGTCCAAATGAGAGAGCTGCACAAACGTTCTTATAGAGGTGCCTGGCCAAATTATGTTTCGGAATGCAGTGACGGAATGAAACCAGGGTAGGTGGAAACTGAAAGGTTACTAACATCGTTGACCAATTAAAATGACTTCTGTTCCATAAAGTGCTGTAATTTACTGTGAACCTTGCACACCATTCCAAGCCGGAAATCTTTGAGACTAGTTTTTATTTCAGATTGTGTATTATGGTCACAGGGGGATCTCCTTTGTTAGCGTCCGACTGGATGGTGTAAAACTGTCACCATATCCTTCATGTTTGAAACAATTGAGCATACGTAGAGTTAATTGTAGGACGAGAATCCGCTTGACAGGTGCTGCTAGGTGAACCACATCACGACCTCACGAGTCAGGTTTAATAAAGTTTTGTGATCCAACATTGTTAGTCTAGAGAGTGAGACTCGATATTGGCCGTGTATGAAAAACCGAAACAGAGGAATATATCACTGCCCCGGATTAAAACTTTCTCCCATCTTAATCCCACTTGTCTAAGCCGGTGTGTAGAATTACGGTTTCTACCTACACCCGATTACCTACAGGTCACACTTTCGTTATGCTTTCTAAACGGGATTCAAACCAAGAGTCCCTCATCTAGAACTGACTTGGCCCTGTAAAGAATGCCCTTCAAGTGAACCTACGTGAGTCGGAGACAAGTGTACATAACTCCATATGTAGGTATTGAATCACACGCTGTCACATACCATGTAACGTTTGATTTTTTCAATCAGTATGAACGGTTTAGAAAAATCCCCGGCACAATTTTATAACCCAGCCCAATGAGGAATTTTTCCCGTGATTATCAAGCTGAAATCACTCATGTATTTAATGTATCACTTTACACCTCTCCCAATGTGGATTCAGTAGACAAAACAACTAAGTGTGATTGACTGGATTTTCTGGCAAGAAATGTCAATCAGGGGAAAGAGTCCATCTCGTGAGGCTTATGAGAAGGGCCAAGGGGTAGCAACACTACAAGGCATTTATCTGCCTTATAAGTAGCATTGAAATATGCTGTTTAGCTGCGAAATACACTCACTACCTCACCAATCGGTTTTTACGCTATACGTAACTGAATCCCAGCTAAATCCCATTGTTTATTTCAAGGCATGGGGAATAGGAAATGTGAGAGTAAATCAAGCTGAAATTTCAGATTTAAAACGAATTTTGGGTGTTTTCTTGGGGCAGCCTTATACAAGACATCGTGAATAATTCTAAACGAGCTTATCCGACAGTCTTGCAGCTCAAAGGGCATCCTTGGAACCCCTCCCCTATTAAGGTGGTGTCAATCGTTGAACTATTATTGGACTGTCGAAGTCGACTACACCTTGTGGCGAAAACTATTTGTAGATGTGCAACCCATAACTGCACCACTTTTTGGCACATTTCAAACGGCTGAGCATTGTTTTTTGTCAATTTTGTTCCCTGGAATTCCTGCCTACTCAAATGCGTTCCCAGTAGGCACATTCAACAAAGAGTTAATTGGTCATTCCGAAATAAGTTAACAGAGCTCAGCGAGGATACTGAATCCAGTTCATGTAACCCGTTTGAATAAACAGCATCGACTGTTACAATCAGCAGATTTAGCACTTACTTATATGAGTTTTATTAAAACTGGCTTCTGTCTATTTTTCTCCACTTGCTTGACATCTATTTTTCCAAATGCTACTGGCCGTAGATCCAGCCAGACTGCTATGCATTAAAAATATGGAAGAAACCAAACAATTTACACGCCAGCGCTAAATCTCCGATTTTCGAGATCCTAGCTTCCAGTGGGTAGGTAATCAACAAACATGGGAAACATGATATCCACGGTCATCACCAAACAAGCAATAAACCAGCCTGTGGATCACAGACATCCAAAACACATGATGGTCTGGCCAACAACTGAACACTGTCTGGCCGGCGATTTTAGGATCCTAAGATGTAGGAACTCTTGAGGTGATTACGGACGTTGTTTGACAATTTGGATCGCAACTGCTATTGCTGTTGATCTTTTCATACTTTCCCCTTTCTTGTCGATTAGCCAGGATCCTTTAGAGTGACCGACCCGCCGAATTGTTTCCGTCTGAACGTGTACCCTTATTCCGGAGTAGGGGCAATCGAATTTCTAGTTTCATGTGACGACCGAATGAACCCTAGCCAAAGATACAACGATTTGTTTCTATTTTGTGTTAACATGTCTACCCCATCCGGATTATTCCATTATCCTCGCAAAATGGGTCAATATCTCTGCGGTCGGAGGGAAACACCCTGAGCTTCACCTGGTCCAACAATCAGTTCGTTCTTTTTATCCATTCATCCTTTTTGTATATTTATCCACGAAACTTTGAGCGGTCTGACTGGTCGTTCACAGATTTTTCCTATAAATTGGAATTAGACGCAGCAGTTGACGCAGAAGGGACATTTGTCATACCGGCGCAGTCGAATCATCTTGTAGTAAAGTATGTTAATGGCATGCCAACAGTTTTCCAAACTAGATAGAAGTGGCCTAGATTTCTGCTCAGGCGGTATCTGCACGAAAACGTTTTGCTTGACCAGAAATAAGATCGTATCTTACAGTAATCCATCCAGCTTTTGAAAATCCATTGAAAACTTAATAGCTTGGTTGTATTTACTGGCTTTTGGGTCATTTGCAGAGCTTAGTAATAGTTTCCAACCTTTCCATCACCACTCGGATGAACATAGCCAGTTCGTCGGGTGCCTGGGAAGTCTCTTCAGTCAATACAAGTCTGTTTCGTGTACCTTTCTTTGTTGCCAGGTTCGTGGAGTTCGGTTTTCTGAGGATTCTTCGGATGAAGGCTGACATTCGAAGTACTGAATTCCTGTAATATCATGCTGATCTCATTATCACGCCGAGACTTCGGTGCTTGTTTGCCGTTCCATTGGATGAGACTGAAAGTACCAAACGTTTACTCTCATCGGAATATACATTTATTATTTGGTTTTATTTAGGTAGTATGATTTCGAGTTGCTGGGCCAGAAGTTTGTTTAGGTTTTAATTTTAAAGCATTTTTCCTTTATTCCTTAAAACCCACTATTTTTTTATGCTGCCGACGCTCTCGTTGCTGACGAGTCAAAGCCCTGGAAGTTTGTAAGCTCTTCCAAAACAACGCAAAAGAAAATGAGTGCCCTTCTGAATACCCACATATCTGAGTGTGTAGGTCTTTGGCCAACAGAAGAATTCTCTGCACACTGCCCGTAAACGCCTAGCCCCCTAAGGTGATGTTTTCACAAACGGAATTCAAAGCATGTCCTGCTGTTTAAATCAAGGTTACAGGAATCGCCTGCGTATGGCCTTCGTCTAGAATTTGCATAAAGGATACGAAAGAGAGTGGCCTCGAGAAAAAGACTTTGAGTAATGTTGGTATTGTTTAGAATAGCCGCTGTTCTAGCTATTACACTCCACTGATGCTTGAACGTCCTCTGACTGGTGTTTGTTGAAGACGATGTATCATCTCCATCGAGTTCTGGATCGTGCTGGTTGGTTTTCATGATTCAAGAGGTGGAGGAAATTAAACATGCCAACTGATTGAATGTGCAATTTTTGCCATGGTAGTGTGAACGTTCATACAAACCAACCAAACACACGAAAATCCAACGAAGAATCTGAATGCGTGGCCGTTCTGTCCTCCTGCGCGACAAGTAGGTTGGGCGCTAAAGGGATTGAGGTGTAGACCACATGGCTGCTGATCTGTTCGCCGAGCTTCGCAGTTGGCTTGCAAAAGTTTCGACACCTATTGTTTGGAGACATTATCGGTTCCCGCAACGTCAACGGCGCACGGATGATGATTAACTTGATCCAAAAAAATCAATAAATCTGCATTCTAAAAAAGACTAGAAAAAATGGCCTACTCACTTCCGGTTTTTCCATTCTGAATAAAAACTGCCGCCATTTTAACAAATTAAAGCAATCTGATTTTGTAAAATGCACAATTTTATTGTGTATGATTGACCCGGCTGCACTTTTCGCCCGTTATAATATCGTCGCGCACATGTGGTAATACATGCACAGCAAATAATGTGGAGAGTACATCAGATGGTAGGCTGTGCACATCAAACCTTGAAGCAATAAAATGATAAACAATGCTTCTGCATTTCAGATCAACAAGGTCCAACTGTGGACGGCATCACGCCCACCCACCGATCAACCTTCTTCACGATGTTACAGCCAGGTGCTTAGAAATTCGAATAAAGTTTGACTAAATATCTTCAATTTTTTTGTCGCTTAGCTTGCGATCATCCGATGGGAAATCGTGAGCTAGTCATTCAGATTACCTCCAGATTTTGTGTACGAAGAATCACCATTGTGACCTTGAATATTCAACTTTCTGTAGCGAGATTTTGCAGGAGGCCAACTACGAATGTAGTGGAGGAATAACCTAAATAATCTCTTACGAATAGTGTATGCGTCAATATTTTATGCCTTTTTAGAAATCTGCACAAATGACTTGCTCCAAGAGAGAAGACTCACACAGCGATGATTTGTCCAGAAAAAACCTCCAATTAAATGGATATGCGCTCAAACGATTTCGGAGTGCTGTACCATCTACAAAATGAAAAATTTGTGAGCAACTATTCTTTAAATAGTGGCCGAAGAGGGCTGGGGCAAATACATCACAGTAAGGGGTTAAAATTCTATCGAGGTTGTACCGCAGGGACAATCCTGCGATTATATCCCAGTGTAACATTCAAAGACATTTGTCTAGACAACCAGCCTTTGGTACGACCGTCAAAACTACTTTCCTGTAGACACAGTCAAAGGATTTTATTAATTCCACCAGCAGCCCATAAGGCGGTTGGTTTCTTTCACGATATTTTTCCCAGATTTGTCTCATAGCAAGGCAGTCGACCGCTTCAAAATGTATACTCTTATTTCAAAAAGTTTCCTCCAGAATATTAGCGGTTCGGTAAGATACGAGATATAATCTTGTGCGCTGTGTATTGGGGGGCTGTTCTCAATGTAGTTGCCGTGTTCTGACGACATTATTTATTTTTGTGCTAGAAATTTGTTGCTGAATTCTTCGAGAACCGACGAAAACTCTTTGGACTGTCAAATTGTGCATAACAAATGGACAAGTTTAACCTGTAACCTCAGGCAAGCCATACACTCGTGGCACTTTTCTATTTTGTGTTTGATTCTGTAGTTTTCTGCAGTTTTGAGGCCAGACATGAGATAGCCAATAAGTCCAAAATCATACGCTATCCACATGTTAACCAAAGCCTTCCAACCAC
This sequence comes from Opisthorchis felineus, assembly GCA_004794785.1. NCBI lineage: Eukaryota > Metazoa > Platyhelminthes > Trematoda > Opisthorchiida > Opisthorchiidae > Opisthorchis > Opisthorchis felineus. Next base: position 23,745 of record SJOL01002760.1, on the reverse strand, counting down.
CCACCGGGAGAAGTGAATCAGTTGATGGTGCAGATATGACCAGGACCAACATATGAAACATGGACTTTACACTTTTCCTCAACTGATCATGAGGTTATGGACGCATGGGTTCCTATGAATGTAGGAAAACTTGTTCTCAGCCACCATATCCGGATGACCGTCCCGCACTCTTTGACGCGGTTCACTTTGTCCAATAATCTTCCATTTATCTGAACTATAGTTGCGAGTACAACACCGTGTCTAGGTCCCGGTTTCCAAGTCTCCCGTGGAAATCAATTTGGCAACTTCCTGAAAGGCAACACATTTAAAAGTTTTGGTTCTAAAGCTGTGAGTTTGACTGCGATGCAGCACGAATTCTCACATGGATATTAAACGCAATTTTGTCGCTGAGTTACTTAGAAGAGCTTCAAGTTTATTTACTGCTCCACTACTCTTATATATAACGAGTTAATGGCTTTTGATATAGTTGCTCACTGCGGGGGCACGATGATACACGAGCTTTAAAATTAACCACATGCCTCATCTTCTGCTTATACAATGCTCTTCCAAAATTACTGTGGTCCCAATTCATAGTGCGTGTGCAGGCAATCTGAAAACAAACTTACTTGAAGATAACCACCATCACCAGATCTTTGCTGATCTGTATTTCAATGGAATTCATTTGTGTGGATGACAGTTCCATTGTGGTATGATATCTTGATGATTTTCCGAGTACGGATAACGATAACGGTTGCCAAGTAGCCAGTGTGCTCCAGTGATAGCGTCATGATTGTGTAGGGAAGTACCGTCAAAAAATACCTATTCCAGTGACCCGTCCGATAGTCATAATTTCTATGTACATCCAAACGCCTTTGGACAACGCTTGGTTTGTTAGCAGCTACATGCACACTCTCGATAAAAGCTGTAAGGCGGCCTGGATGTTGCTAGCACGTTAAGCTACGTGAAACTTTATGGTCATCCAGTTACAGTGCTCCACCTGTTCTACGGGGTCTTCAGTCAAGGACGTACAAACCAGATCACCTGTCATCGTGACGACTATGCAAACTTGACCTCCAGTCTCTTCACGTTGACTCGAAAAAACGCAATAATCGTAGGTTATTTTGTTACCTGCAACCGTATGGTCATCAGAAGACAAACACCCAATCTGGCAAATATCTTCGAATAGCAAGCCAATTCATTTGTCCTCTTGAGACACAGCTTACTCAGCGTTAGAGTTTCAGAAATTTGGAAAATCCGCACAAGCTTTACCCAGGCTACATTACTGACTTCCAGAATGTGACGGTTTGCTTCAGAAACTGCGCTGTTGAGAAGCGTATCCAATAAGACCAGTACTGTGTAGGATGGTAACCGCCACATTCAAGCGTAATCCAGTGGACCTGAACCCCTATAGACGTCTGCAACTCCATTTACTCATCAAACACTTCACAGAATGTCAAACTTAACGGTCAGCCTAAATTATTGGTAGACTTTACGCTCAACCACTATATCCTGATTGTTGCTTGTGGCTTAAACCTGTTCTAGTGTCTTAGACAAGGACACGCATCACATACTGAGGAAGCTACGATTGGAATAAAGTGTTACAAGCTGCGGCTGGTTGGTGCGGATTGCTGCCTTTAACCGTCTTCGAATGACTAAAATAAGTTTTCAGTTCACGGTAATGAATCTACTCACCTGCTGATCAGTCACATTTGTGGTCTTTACGGTGTGAATCCTGGTGGTATCCTGAAGGACATCCTCGGTGAACTACTTCAGGTAACACTAAGGAAAACAACTTGGGAACAGTTGCGGTTTAGACCATAAGATGTATGCACTAGCAGTAAACACAACCCTGCTGCCCGATGCGCACAACATTTAAGAAACGTTTGAATGTCACGTGGAGACTTTCCAAACCCGAACCCTGATTAGCAGTAAACCGATGACCAAACCGCTTCTGTCATCCCGAGTTCAGCCAGGCACCAGCAAAAAGAGACTTGGTTCAGGGGAAAAAGCGTGTGTTTAACAGGTTGTCGTACCAAAATCCGGGTTCGCTAACAAAGTAAAAAAATACTGAGTCCACAATGGCTTACCGTGAAAGGTCACCAAGCGTCTACGATAAAAAGGTATGAGAATAACTTAATGGACTGACCGAGTACCTCCGATTATTATCCTAGCGTCTCTCTAAACACAGAATAACCACTGCACATAAGGCGCAGTCACCAAAGTAAATCATCATTTTTCCTGTTTTCAGGGAAGCCAAACAACCGAATTCAATCCATACAACAGAGTTTAAAATGCTTCCAGCTATTTGAGATATCCTGTCTTAGCAGCTGATGTATATTCAGGAAAACCGAGTACATACAAGTCTGAGCATTCCAGAACTGGGTTATGGTGATTCAACAGATAGGTATAAACTTCGTCATCACGCACTAAAGATACCAAAACCGTCGAAAAAAGGGAATTCTACGGATTTTAATGTAAAACGCAGACAAATTACACCGCTACTATAGTCTTAAAATGAAGCAACATACATTACACTCAACACTGAAGTAATAAATTCAATGTTTTATCTTATATTGATGTCGATCTTGTGATCCGTTTTGAGGATTTCTTTTCAACTTTTAAAATATCTACTTACCTTCTAAAACGATGTAAGTTCTTTGTTTGGGGCGTGTTTTGCCTTTGCGCCAATCTTCCAACATGACTTTCATTCGATATCGTACCGTCGCTCGACTTTGTTGAGCTATAAAAGCCGTTTTTCTTCACCATTTCACTGTTGAGTTCAAATATGTCGTCTGCTCAATATACTTCGTGTACACTGGTTCTCTACTTGGATACGGGATACGGAGTTAGGGAAATTCGAAAGCATTCTGAGTGATACTGCTGGCGACGGGGATCTACCCTTTACTAAACAACAGAATTACTTACTAAATTCTGATAGCATTGACTGCCAAACGACAGCAACAATAGCAACCACTCCATTTGTAGTTGCAAGGTGTATTATTAGGTTGAACGGATTCGAGCATTTACCAGAAGAGTTGTCATGGTGCTTGCAGCTAACAGATGGGGAACCCGGATCGCGGACAAATTCATTGCCAGCGTTTCCAGAACCGGGTAAAATAATCCGAAAAGGGATGAAATATGTCGAGAGAGGATCAAAACGACAGGCATGAAACTGATCACATAAAATATGAGGCTGCGGGTACCCAAAATACCAGTGTCATATCTGAGGTTGTCCACTGCAGACCAAGGATTTTGACAAACCGTCTCTATGCCCAGGCACCAGGTTCCTATGAAAAATCTCGCCGTCATCCGGATCACATCCCACAATGAAAAACATACCGCTTATAAAAGTGGTATATAGCAAATTGGTGACCAGATTACCAGAGCACGGCATTTCCCATCATAATTACGAACTCGTCCGCCATTAGAACACCTTATGACATGCCCGTATGCACACCTCCTAGCTCGGTGTATAGCGCACCATTAGAGAAAAACTGTGCAACACGAGCCCACATCAAAACACTTGTAAAACACGAGGCAACATAAAGTGAGCATATATTCTGCCATAAAGATGGACATGTCTGGTGGCGTCTATTGAACCGATTGTGTCACGTAGTCCATAATAACTGGAGCGTTTCTGGACTGGACATTGAGGCATTTTGCTAACAGTTGCACGGAGAATCGCAAGTATCACTCTTAGAGAAACTCCGGACTTGTGAGCTTAGGGCAGAACTTGGTATAACGACGGAATATTGGCCCAGGTAGTTCTTCACATGCTATCACCACTAGGCCATTCAGACCTGGCCACTGCGCACTCAAATTATCTGCCAAAGCTTTTGGTCTACACTGGTCCGACTCAGAGAAAAAACATGTGACCCTGGCGTTTTCTGATATCTTCACATATCACGTGATCGGCAACTATCTTTTTGGACCAACATCTGTGCTACATGTGGTTCTGTTATTCGGTCCGCTCAAGCAGTTGATTTTGCGCCGTAATTAGCCAGCTGAAGACACACCGATAGCGACTTAGTTCACGATTGCGGTGTCTTTATCGGGACTGAATAACAAGTTCATATTCTCAAAAAGAAAACTACTCACAAAGTTGCTGAAAACTCTTCGATAGCCCACGACCGGTTTCACCCTTCTTGGGGCTCATCAGGTAGGCACAGTCCCCTAGTTTCCTTCCATATTCTGTTTAGCCGTCTAACCATGAAGCTGGTGGCCTCTGGTGAAATCATGCCGATTCGAACAATACAGCCAACGCAGTGCGCACACATTCCATTGAATAGCGAAACAGTTACCCACAAAAGAAAGCTCTCCCGTGAAAAACAATTTTGAACTGGCAGTTGCAGCTGGGGAATGATAAATTGATAAATTTGCATTCCTTTGCCAGTGAAATACCGGCACATGTTAAAATTGATCAAAACAGCTCAACACAACGCCTAGTTCATTGTTCAGATACATGTTATTTCAGTGCCTACGCCATAGTAACAGACAGACAACGCTGCCCCTTTGAATATCTGTTTTCGTGCGGAATTTTCAGAATACTCTTGAGTGTTTACCTTCATGTTTATGAGATCAACAGGCAGTCACAGGTGGTTCTTATTGTTTCTCAGTTGTTCACACCATTCTTGTTTCAGACGTCGCAAGAGCAAAAATGTAAGTGTGATGCAGCTTAACAGCTAGATAATAAATTAAGAAGCTGCATGGAATTTTGATAACTTTGGGGTAGAAATTGGTGTCAGGATCGCATGGCAAGGCTCCTTTGAATAACACATGGGCAGAGAAGGGCAACTGAAAATAAGGTGAAACGCAAGTTACTTGAGCACCTTGTCTAGTAGGTGATCAGCAATCCCAGCGCGACCGTAGATGGAAACACAGGAAATCCGGTAAGATGTATTCGATAATAGACCGAAATTTCCTGCATGCATGTGTGAACAGGTTCAACGCAGATTTCAGCGGGCAAGCGACAGGAACATTCGTTTTCACAACAGCCGAAAATGAGTGTTTGATCCGAGGTAAAATTTAGACTCATGCGGTGGACACATGAGGTAGAAAAGGCTACTTAGGCCGGGCAATTTCATAGGCCACTTGAACAAGACAGCCAAAATTAGCGTGGCCAAATGTGCCAAGGTCGAGTTTGCACCGCCCACTGATCATGTCTGCCTTTCAATATATGACACCAAACCGTTTAAATCGTGAATTCCTATAGTCAGACTCGCATTTGGAAACCTTGATAGCATGTCAAAGACAATCAGCACCTGTGAAGAGACACGAAAATCACCGTTCACTTGTATGCGATTCGTGGATGGCATAACTGTATCATATTCGATTTTTTATTCAGTCTCATCTACAATATACGTGGATGATCATGCGCATATATTGTTCATACTGGCTCTTCAGTACACAAGTAATTCATCCGGGAATATTGTACAGAATCAAAGCCACTTTGATACCTAATCAGCTGTGCGTGAATAGGGAAGTCTAAGGAATCATTCCGCAAACAGGATGCACGTAAGTTTTTTGTACAATAATTTTTATTTAACGTTGCAAGATAATGTGGCATCTGACGGAACAACCTGGAGAAATTTTATGGACGCATTTACGGCACTCTTGGAGAATCGGCGTTTCCCCATACTCTAGCAAAATCGTTTCGTACGTAGAAGGCTCGCCACGAAAGCATAAACACCAAGAGCATGAAATTTACTGAGATGCTTAGCTTGGGAATATTTGCAAATGGGAGTNATGCATATGGAGATAAACTCACAATGGCCTCCTCTTGCTTGGTCTTATAAGAACGAAACAGTAGTTCAGCCTGCATTTTGTTCCAATTTCAAACCACGTGGCTCCTGTGAATCATTGGAATCACGTTTAACCGTACATGGTAAAATAGCACCAACAAACGGTTTTCCAGAGCTCATTATTAGCGAAAACTATGCAATCTGTGAGCAAGTTGCTGATATCGCGGCTCGTTGAATTTACGAGGTCTGGACTCATGGAAGTTTCGAGTAACGTAATGATGGTCTTCCCCTGAGAGACGTAGTACTTGTGTGGAAGGGTTCCGGGGTAACAGGCTGCTCTATTTGTATAATAATGAAGAATATGCCACAGAATGTATGTGGACCCCACTGGTAGCTCAAAAACAAATTCAGGTTGGCGTATGAACTTCCTCTCAGTCCGATTCTGTGTGCAGATACAGTCTTGGAGATTGGGATCCTGTCAGATAGGAGAAGCCTCAGCTGTATTTAAACAACTGTGGGGGCACTGGGAATACAGCTTTGAGCTGTTAAACTCGTGTTTCAGTTTTTCGCGATCGTTGCATGCCAGGCAAGTCAATTACTATCTTAGGGCTCTGCGATGCCTCTGTACGAGATAGGCTAGCAAAGTTGTTCGAAATACAGTGCAAGTCAGTGAGCTTAGAGAAAAAATTAAGTCAGGTGAGCACAATGGTGTACGAATCAGCAAGATACAACCTGTACACGAGGGACAGACAATGCCGAATATTTGAACAGGTGAAATGCGAGAGTTTTTATTTTCACAGAATATCATATTTGTTTCTTTTCCTAAAAAAGGCAAGAGTTCACGTGGCATACTTCTGTGAACAGGTACGCAAGTGCTGACTCGGCACAGCGCACAGAGTTTTTGCAAGTGATCCGCTGCATCGCGTTTTGATGCAATTAGGTGTACAATTCCATCAGCATTTCCAGTAGTATGATACCATGGTGTGTTGCCTCGTTGTTGGCTGATTTAGTGAGTAAAAGACTTGAAGCTCTTGTGTTTGCTTTTCATAGCGAACAGAATGCGAAACATACAAATCTGCTTTGGCCATTATCGAGGAAACTGAAGGTGTCTAGCTATGTTCTTCTCGGGCGTGAAACTATGTAAGCTCTAGGCAGAGGAAACTACTTTTGCAGGGCCTATACCGCCTACAATGTGCCAAGGCCGATTGGCCATTAGGCCGATATGGTTTACCGTGAGTTACCGAAGGTGTGACGCAGAGATGAGAGGAAGATTTAGTCTAATGGAACAAGGTACCTAGACCTAATATGCCCGTAATATTCAAGGAATGAATGTGCAAAATTGCATCATTGCACTAAAAAACCATACAACCAACACTAATGCCATGTGGATTTGACATAATATGAGAGAATTTGTCCTCCCTAGTAAAACACTCATGCTACACGTCACCTGGGTAGTTGGACAAATACCAACTAGTCTGCTAGAGAGCTTTTCAGTTTTTCTCGGGTGGCCCACGCTTCTCCCTCAGATATCGCGAAGTTCTGATAATACCCATTTAGTGTGGCACAAATGCGTTGATGAAGCAGTGCGTTCGGTAAAACCTACTTGAATATAACGATGACGTTATCACCTTATCACTGGTCACACAGTAAGCCAATGATGGTAGAAAACGTATGCAAGAAAGGGCATACCGAGAATAGACGAAAGATCCGAGATCAATGCAACAGCAGATAAACGAATTGACGGATTTCACGCAAGCATACCGGTTGATCCAGCCTAATAGGCAGTGTCGTGGCCTACAATTCACATTCGAAGTGTTCGCCTGCGCGCCAGCATTCTCCACGACTGACTGCTATCAACGAAGGTCAATTCTCATCCATTTCGTCTAAGTGCACATACCCCATTCTTGTATGTGATGGCTCACCATGACTCCAAATACGTCGGCGTGCTCTAAGTTCATGACTAGTCAGATTTTGCTCAGGTAGAGTTTTGTGTGGTGAGAATAAACTAATTAATTTGTAAAAAAATGTGAATGCAATGAAGCCAGCTAATAAACAACCACATAATTTATTTTTCTGGATATACATGAACACATAATTTGGAGAATGACCAAGACAAAAGTGGTACAACACGAGAAAACGAAGAACAGTTTCATTTTACAGAAAAAGTATGCAAGAATCGCTTAGAGGCTAACTAAAAATATTGCTTTGTAAGCACAAACTTAACAAAACCGTTAAGACAACGGTGAATGAGTTGAGTTTCCACGAAAAAAAAGGACAGCAAATCGCTTTCGAGAGTTATGGATGATAATGCAAATACACACTCTGAGGAAACTGGGGACAATTGTGGCGGGATCCACTGGTCTGCTCAGCAGCTATGTTCCGGCGCTCACTTTTAATGCAAGGGATGTTTTCGCGAAACGAACCCAACCCGATCCACGACTCCCAGTCGATACCGACAGCAGCGAGTCGGCGTGCATCATGTGGATGCAGCTTTTGGTCTCGCTGTCGAAGTAGATGGATCGACACGTCGGGTTGAGGGCGCACCTGGGACCATACGGAAGAAAAGAAATATTGTCAACGCGTGCACATTTCACGGCTGAATTCAACACACGTATTGTGCCATACGTCTAACCCAATACGACCGGATATGAAAACCTAAAATCGGTAATTCCTTCTAACGAGGGAAATACCGAACAATAATAATAGTATTCGTTGTCATCCTTAATCAGTCTCAAACAGAAAACGTCCTAATGGTCTATTCAATTTGATCATTAATGCCGCTTTAAAGCCTCGTCGTTTCATGAATTCAAAATCCTCTAGATCAACATAAGCGCGCTATATATGGAAGGTTCATTTGTCACATCTGAGTACTTTTGAAGCGAACCACATGAATTCCAAATTATATTCGAATGCCAAACACATTCCACTGATGTCGAACATTACGGATGCAATGTATAACGGGCACGACAATTCTGATTACTGCAAGATTACTGCAAAATCCTCGCATTTCATGAACCAAATAGATTTTCGAGATCAAAAGTTTCGCGTTTAAGGTGTCCAAAAATGACAACTGAGTCCATGTCACTTTCTGGAACAAGTTATTCCACTCACCCGCGTGCACAGTCCAGTTTCTTCCTGGCTGTCACCCTACTCTCACAGTCAAGCAGTCTTGCATTTGAGTGAACCAGGACTGATAATGGTTTTGGGAAATTGCTGCGAAATTGAACTTTACAATCACCAGCAGGAAGAACCCCGCCATACTCACGAACAGTTCTGGACAAATAACCGAAACTATATAAAGAAATTTCACGCATTACTCTTTCGATTGGGAACCACAGCGAAATGTATTGGCCACTCGATTCCACAGGCCCAGTCTCATGACTGAATTCTTTCTCTGAGGCCGTGTATTCCGGACTGCTTGGATTCAAATCACGCCATACAAGATTCCCGCTAGTTGGAGGTTCCAGCAGAAAATTCAATCCCGTGCATATGCCACGAATATCTCCAAAATGCAAAGGAATATGAAGGATATTCCGTCCAATCAGGAAGACCAGTTGGTTCTTCCGTTCACCAATGCCTGCACAATGCTTGGCTGCAGCACAAAATCCAGAATTTCTTCGTGCTATCATAATACAAATATTCCCATATTTTGTTCGAAAGTTAGGTGGACACACTGAAGCAAAGTGTGGGTCAATCAATACTAGCATATAGAGCAAACTGAGGGTGTGCATGATTTCAGAGACCAACAGCTGGCTGAGCCGGACCTGTTTAACTTTCTACAAGATTTCATTGTCAGCTCACCAATATCTGAGAAGTTGGTTCTCGTTTGGCCATCCTTTTCCGGTAAACACGAGTGGGGCTACATGGCTGTTGAATTTACTAACCAATCAAAATTCAAAACTGGATCTGTTGTGTACACTGAATAACGCTTCCCTATCCAGCTACTGTGTTACAGTGAGCAACGCATTGCACTAGCCTGTAGACTTATCTTAGTGTTCAGTCTTAATTCACATTTCACAGAGGCTTTATTCCTTTCAATGAAACGTTATCCGACGTTCTCACTTCGAATGCAGCCTAGGTCGTCCATATGAGCCAACTCAGTGACTCCAGTGGCATTTGCTGAACGTGACGGGCTATGTTCTTGCCAGTGTACAAACAGATAAATTAATAAACGAATGAATAGATAAATGATCACAAAACAATATTAGAAGGTAATCGGGTAGATGGTCAAGAATTTTTGCCCTCCCCAATCATGTCTTTTAACTCTATGTCACATTCAGATTTCGTTTGAAACTTGCCAATTACATCTCGATGCCGACACTCTATGTCAACGTACTTCGGGAATCTGGACGATACCTCCGTTCCGTCTACTTTGGAAACCATCCAACAGCCTCGATACGGACACATTGAATATATGGTAACTGCTAACCTGCTAGGCGGTATTGCAGCAGATCTACGGTGGGTTAGGGCACATAAGTTGTCGAAGAAAATGCATCACCAAGTAGCTGTTCGGTGACCTGAATATCCATGGTTCCAGTCCATAAAAATGCGTGTCGCTTATTCTACGTCAGACCACCAACCGACAGTGTAACAAGAATGAAGCAAAGACGACTCGTCTGAGCTCACACAATCTATGGGCACCACCTCCAATCACCTGCGATTTTTACATTCACATCGTACCAGTATACGCGTATTTTAAGCTTCAGGATTGTGTTTGTAAATGAGACAAGAACTGCAGTTTACGAATGCTTAGTTAACAACTGTTTGAAATCTCAAGGAACTGCCACAATCTGAATAAACAATTCAGAATTATGATTTTTTAAATAACTTGGGCAAGCCAGTTGGGTGAAATTTCGATTTGCAAAATGCAGTCAAGTCGCCGTTTGAGAGCACAAATGGTCAGATGGTAGGAGAATCCATTAGTGATGGTCCGCGGTAATGTACTGGACAGAATTCCATCTCAAGTTGTTTTTGAAAGTCCGCGCAGATTCGGAATGCCTTTCCACTCATTGGGTTGACCATCTGAAAATAGTTGGTTGAATTCTTCCAGGTATTTCATGATTAGTTAAGCTCCCTAATTTAGGCCGTCTGATTTGCTTCCTTGACCTAATGAACAGACCAATACATTTCAGACGCTATCGTAGAAAGTGCAGTAAACCCATGTGATCACATCTATTTTTGGTCACATTACTGATACTGTCGCAAAGGTAAGTTTTCGGAAACAGATGGGCCGTGTTTTTGCCGTTGAAACCATTATTTCTCATTCCCGATTCCCAGGGAACCTCAGTGATAGGTCGGTGTGTACACCAGTTCTCTAAAGGATAGGAAATCTTCAATAAGTTCAACACTCAGTAATCACCGACACAAATCTATTCTCCTTCCAAAACACGGAGCTTGAGCATAATTTCATTGCAACGCTGTAGAAAGATGTCCGAATATTTAATTCGGCGAATGGAGCATAATGCTGGTTCTGCTCACTGCGGCTTGCTGAATATGAACGTTTCAAACTGAGCCTAATAACCCACGTAACAGTTTTGAAGCAATTGGTTTAGTTTCTCTCCGACTTCTCGTCACTTAGTACACTCTTAATTCAAGATAACAGCCCCAAAGCAGTTATTTGTTCTTCTACGCGAACGCTGCGCAATACGTATCGAAGTCCCTGTGCACGCTTCCAATATCTCCGATGATTTGGATGTTTTACTGGGGTTGAGTTAAATGAGGATGCCCATCAGATATACACCAACGAGTCCTTTCGTTGACGTTTAATTTGCTACGCTGTGTAAAACAAACCCAAGGCGTACGCTGCATTCGCAGTTCTGGTGACCTCAAGGTTCGTTTACAACCGTTCACAATGTCCTAGCATGCTCACATTGAGTTGTCGTTTGCCACTGCCTACGGAAACGTCATTCGAATGGGAAGGCATAATAGAATTTGGATGCGACTGATGGCTGGGGCCATCAATCGTGAAATACTATCGTCATTAATTTTGCACAATGCCAGTCAATGATCGTAGATCACCACGTCGATTTCAAATGACCTCTGAAAAATTTGGACACTGCGTGCTGGGACTCAGACAACAATGAAACACTTAGTGTAACCGGGCAAACACAAACCTTGAAACAGCGTGAGATGCGATTTAGATGGCACAGTAGACGCATATTGGCAAACCTGATTCGGGCATTTGAGATTCGTGCACTGCCTTCATCACATACGCTCCCGTTAATGCGAACACAACTGCCACTATATGTAACACACTCCCCAACATCCACTGTCACTGCTTATGGTGCAAACAGCATCTCCACTGACTTCTCTCTCCCTGAAGTATGATTGTTCACCTTAGAGTTACAAGCCGCTTCCCGAAAGATGGTATAGTGTTGGTCAGTGTAATCAGCGAAATTTTTGCCTGGACTCCGTCTTCACAGATGCAGATGATATCTTGTACCTACTGCAGACAGACATGGTTCCAACAAGCGACCGTTTGAACACCGGTGTTTTGAGGACCATCCAGCTTCCGCCTCAACATTTCATCGTAAATTGGAGAGCGAGATTGGGCACCCATTTCGGATACCACTCCTTCTATGCAAACGTTGATGGAGCTCATTAAACGCTCTCACACCACCGGACCTGTGTTACTAGAAGCATTGGATAAAGTTGACAAACATCTTATGTATACCCTGTTGAGTAAGTGCAGTTAGAAGCATTGAACGATCGACAGAATCTAACGCCCCCTTGAAGTCATGGAACGTCATGATTGTGGGTCGTATGCGGTCGTATGTGGTCGTATTCTATAACCCGACGGAGTGTGAAGAAATGGCTGACGCAACTGCGTCCTGTCGTAGTCCCGCTTGGTGTTCACGAGTCAGAGTTTCGTGCCAGCGTAAGACGACAAGGGATCAATGACACCATATTCACTGTACGATGCAAGGTAAATTGACACTGCTGTGGTTACTACATTAATTGCGAGTGCCGAATTACTCCAGGTGTCTGAGATGGTCTCTTTCTCCAAGGCAGACACAAAAATGTGAGGCAGGTATTACCTGACAAAGTTATTACAATTATTGTGTGAGGCACGGGGACGGTTGTACGCACCAGGCAGACATGTTTCACACCACCAATGTTTGAACAGTTGGGTTTCGAAGACCATCTAGCTTCCCCCTCAATATTTCATCGTCAATGGGACAGCCAGGGTGGACATCCATGCCGGACACCATTCCTTATACGTAAACTTCGAGAGAGCCCACCAAACACTCAACCAGCCGAAACTGTGTGACAAGAAAGACTGAATATCGTTCACAAGTCTGACGCATTACCCGGTTGAGCAAGTGTACTGAGAAGTACTGAATGGTCTCGGAATCCAACACATTCATTGAAGCCATTTTACACCAAGATTGTGGGTCCTCTGTACATATGACTCTGACCAATAGACTGACGGAGTGTGGACGTATGGTCGACTCAGATCTACCCGGTTGGTATCCCGCATGATATTCACGCGTAAAGACTTTGCCCGTCACTGTAAGATGACGGGGAATCATTGAAGCATGAAGCTTTTGTAAAATAGATGTCAAAGTGACGACTCCACACACATACCACACACATACCACACTAACCGCGAGTACACTTTTTTGAAGATGAGCACTACTGCCGTATCAGCCCAGTTGCTTGGGACAGTCTCTTTCTTCGGGCACGCACGAAAAGGTTAGACAGGCACTGCCTAAAATGTTATTACCGTACTTGAGCTAAACAGCCAGACAGTTGTATGGACCATCTACAAGATGTTGCTCGTTTAGTGGAACACATTCATACACTTCTGAGGCTGAAGGGGGCACCATGTTCCCATTCCACGTTTCCGACCTACAGTCTGGATTGAATGGAACAGGTTGCCGACTAAAATCTTCCGCGAAATATTATGCCCAGCGGTCCACTGTAATCCATTGTGATTCCGAGGACCAATCGGAAGCATCAACTGGAACAATTGCCGGACGTATCTAGTGATTTGCGCCTCTCCCATTTTTTCGGCCCCCAGTATCCACCAAGATTTAGAGTCTGTAAGCTCCATGATCTCAATGATAATCTTCCACTGAAGTTGACCGAAGGAACCACTTTGCCGAACATTTCGGCACATATCAGAATCGGTTGAATGCCACCAGTCATTGAGCCTTTCTGGTGAATTAATCTCTGCAGCGGAAGCGATCACCATTCTGCCAGTAACCAATGTATTTTTGATGACAATTGTAGCTCATAATCCGTTATTTCGTGTTTCGAATCCATGCATTCTTGATGGTTTTCAGCCTTCTAATGGTGAATATTAATTCAGACAACTTCTGTTGTAAATCAGACATTCATTCGTATCGTTGCCCTACTAACTAGATAGAAATAAGTGATCAGGCAGATAGTCGGCGCGTCAGGTTTGCTTAACACTCCAGTTTCAAATGCCATAATCGCGGGCAGATTGCGAAATGCCTCAGCATGGACCCATGGTGGAAGAGAATCCCAAAGAGATGTAATGCCATCGCGAGCCGTCTCAAGCATACATTGAACTCCTAAACCACACAAGTACGGTAAACCACCAGAGTCCCTCGGCGGTCTACGACAAAAACCGCCATTAATTAGATGGATCGCTGTAGTGCTGCATGACGTGTTGTACAGTGTCCACCGCAAAGTTGACACAGGATTATTGAATCGTTCCAAGTGGGCTCAAATGCTGAGTGAATCTACCGGAACCTTACCGGATACATTATCCAGCGCGTATCCTAAACGGCCACTTGTGTGAAAACATCTGGTAATCGCTTGATCCACAAGGGAGTCACCATCCCTAGAAGGGACAATTTTGAATGAATCCCGCGAACAGTCTTTGTTCCTGGGTATAATACCACATTGCGACGCATACCGAGAACTCAGCCTTGGTAAACGGAGTCAGAACCGGAAAAAAAGTACTGGTCTACATCTTCTGCAGATGTTATTCTAAAGGGGGCGCCATAACAACAAATAAACATATTTGTTCACTTCAATACGTGTGTTCGCGAAATTCTTAGTCCGCGCAGGTGGGTAAGCTATCACCTGTGAGATCAGCATGTAGTCACAGAAACGTTTTAGTTGTTTTTTTCTAATTTGTTGCGCGCCTGTTGTTTGTGGCGCGACAGTCTGTAGGGCAACTAGAATCACTGACTGAACAATGCTATGGACTCGGACAGATGTGTTAGCCAGTGATAAGTCCAGTGGTGTGATCATGAGTTTCGCACGAACTGAACAACGGAGATTCATCGTAGAGTATTTGTGATCAGAAGTTAGCCGACAGAGGGACGAACAACTGCAGTTACCTAAAAGCGTATTATAGCAATCGCATCATCCACGTCAAAAGTCGTGACGGGGCAACCCTATGTGCAATTTTACAAAACATGAGTGAATATTTGGATGTTCAAAGCGTGCACACACGAGCACAAACGAAGTTTCACGGCAGAATCATACTCACGTCCTTCTGGGACAGGAAAGCCAAACCTGTCGTCATCATCCTCATAGACAG
>SJOL01002753.1:9509-156500 GCA_004794785.1 Opisthorchis felineus | reverse complement strand
CAACATTGAAACAAGAGAATAATGAATAGAGCAATGAATAGAGCATCAATCATGTTCATCACATCCGCCACCCCTTGAATGAGCGTGTGGATGTTTATAGTTCAATGGTTGTCTTGATCGTAATCTTTCGGATCTTCTCGGATTGCAAGCTTCAGGTTCTTCGCAGGTAGTACGTTCTTCAGAGATAACGTTTTGTTCGGATACAATAAGATCATCTACAAAGGATTCATTAGTATTTGAAAGAGCAGGAGTGCCGTTAACAGACTGACCACTGGTACTGAACTCAACCTGATCAATGTCTCCGGTGACAAGAGAGATCAAGCAAATCAAGAATTGTGACCATAATTTTGCCATTTGATGAAAGTATTATTACCGTAGCAGGCCGTGAATCGTTGCCCTTGAAAAGCGTAACATCAGCCGTTTGGGCACATTCAAGACTTGTATGCAACGAGCGAGATTTAAACAGAAACGCGGGACTCTTCCCAGTAACTTAATGAACGACCTTCCTGTATTGCATTAAAAAATTATCAATTCCACGGTCTAATTCCACAAAAGAAGTAGGAGAGGATGAAGTAATAGCAGATTTCAGTGTTCGGACAAGATACTCAGCAAGCCCATTCGACTGGGGATGTCGTGGAGCAGTAAACAGATGTCGACATCCAAGGCCTTTTAACCATTCCTCGAGGGATTTTGCAGTGAAGTGTGTCGTTGTCAGTGACCAAAGCAGTCGGTATACCTTCATGGCTGAATACTTTCCTCAATGCTTGTTGTGTGGATTCAGCACTTGGAGAAGTAGTTAGAAAAAATTCAGGCCAACGTGAATATGCGTCAATAACAATTAAAGCGTAGTATTTACCGAGAAAAGGACCACAGTAGTCAGCATGAACTAGTCGAAATGTTTCACAAGTAACTGGCCACGGATACCACTGTGAAGATTTGCTATGAATATTACGTGCACATTTAACACAGTTTTTAGCAGTACACTTGATGTCAGCATCTAGTTCCGGCCACCAGCATGACAAGGGTGCAAGAGATTTCATTTTATCAACACCCAGTTGACCAGAGTGCAAATTTGCAAGAACAGCCGCTCGCTGAGTCGGTGGAATGACAACTCTATCCTCAAAGCACAACAAACCATCCGGAGTAATTAACAAACTTTCGCGGCGAGAGTAAAATGCAGGAAATCGACGTCGCTCTCGCTGTGTCCAGCCACGTCGCAGCGCAGAAAATATGGGAGCAAAATACCTTTCATTATCAGCAACAAGCGCATTCCGCTTGACTGGTAATGGTTGAATCGGAGTCGCATAATGGAATTCTGTATAAGAAACCGGTATAGGGAATCATTTTTGCACTCTCATTTACAGAAGTCAGTGAGGTGGTGCAAGTGCGCGATGAGCGCAAAAAAACTTTGAGTCCGATAATCGACGGTCCCGAGGTTGAAATCAGAAAATTACAATCGACAGGGGTACCTTGAGGCAATCTCACAGGAGTCGTGCAACTACTAACTAGAGGTACAGAATGTCCAGTGATACCGCGGATATTAACATCTGTAGGCACTATCACAGCACTGGGGTAAAATGCAGTTAGATCTGACTGTGGAATAATGAACTCAACACTACCAGTGTCAACAATGAAATCTTGTTTTTGACCAGAAGCGGATACAAAAGTTTTAAAAACGTGCGACGAATTTGGGGCAAAATAGATAGAGAAAGCTTAGAGATGTCTTCAGATAATGCTTTCAAGTCAGTATTTGAATCGGGAGTGACACACTTTCGTGGACTTAAAGACAAGTTGAATGTGTCCCGTTTTCCCGCAGATAAAACACTTCGCTTGCCTGTGAGGACATGAATATCTGGGATGATTTCGTCCACAGGATTCACATTTCCCAAATTTTTGAACCGCTGAGTTGAAATTACGATCTGTGGAGCGACGTGCTGATGAGGTTGGAGCACGAAAATTTGTTCGCGATTTGAATTTCTTGTCTGTTTGCATCCTTGAACTATTTCTTTTAGAATAATTTAACAACACTGCTTCATCAGTCTTCGTTATATGCTTCACATCTTCGTACTGCTCACATATTTTCCTAAGAGCAGCAGCTTCTGTTGTACCTCGGGCATTTGAATACCAGCAATGAGTCTATCAAGCAGTTGGTCTTCTGGCTGGGCACCGTAGTCACATTTGGCTGCCTGTGTCTGTAACTGCAATACAAAATCACGAACCGACTGAGAATGGGAACGAGTCAACATACTGAACCTAGCTCTTTCGGCTGCTACGAAGTTAATCGGTTTGAAGTGTTTCAGAACTTTTTTCTTCAATGTATTGTGGGAAATATCGATTAGAGATTCAGGATATATTAAATTCTTGATCAATGTATATGCCTCCTTGCCAACAAAATGTAGAAAATACGCCGAGTTTCTTATCATCCATATCGAATTTTGTAAGACACAATATGTCAAACCGTTCCAAATAATCCTCTACGTCTCGTGCAGTTGAATTAACATTTAATGGTTCCACTTGTGCAGGCATGTTGAATGGTTCCAATTGCGACGCCAAAACGTAGCAATTAAGTTCAGCACGTACATCGGTATAGCCAGACGAACTAGAAATTCAGAATTCAGCACGGCGTAACAAGTAGCACGTATGTTTTCGAATTGGTGTATGTGTACAGCACTTGCAACATTGAAACAAGAGAATAATGAATAGAGCAATGAATAGAGCATCAATCATGTTCACCACATCATGTCACATAGGCTGCCGCGTGGTGCCATCAGCCGCGTCACCTTACTTGCTGCATACGGAAGAACGGACACCGAAAACAGACTGCTGCTGACGTCTCCCTTCTTTCTTTTTCACATACATTTTCTCCACTCTCACCACACCCCACTCATAACTATCTCCCTGTAAGCCCAGACTGATGACACCGTTCGTCATGTATCGGTTTCACAAGCAAGGTCTGCGCGTTTTCCGCCGCCGACATCCTCAGGCATCTAGAAATCATTATTGAAGCCTCAACGCCTAGTCTATCTGGCTGCCTTTAATGTCCGCACCCTAAAGACCAGTTCAAGAGAATCGTCTTTTAGAGTCTCCCACAAAAGCTCCAACATCAGATGTGAATTTATACCGGGACGAGGACACCACCTCTTCGCACGGAGCTGGAAGTTTTGCTTGTGGCACGGCGCTACCATGCTCACTCAGGCACTGGATATCAGACCAAACAGGGGTACAGATTAAATCTAGGAAAAATATTCCTACCGGTAGCGAACATAACTTGACCCGACGAATCACCTGACGTCAAGCGAAAGGGGACGCTCGAGCCGACCGTGGGGTCTGGTGCACGCGGAAAGCCAAGGAAATAAAGGAGGCTCAGGAAGCCGGGAATTTCTGAAGATTGTTTCAGTTAATCCGTGCAAGTCACCCTCTGAAACCATTTGTCGGCGAAGCCATCGAGGACCAGAACGGAGTGACCATCTTGAATAAAAAAGAACGCCTCGACCGTTGGGCCAAATACTTTGAACGACAATTATCGTGGACACCTGATGCCACTCATCTAGGGCACACAACTGACGTAGAACCCTGGACGGTGAACTTGGAACCCATTTTGGCTTTGAAGATTTGGGTCTGCATGTGATCTCTCAAGCGTCACCGAGCTTCTTGTGCGGATGAGCTCACACAAGCATTGTTCAAAGATGAAGCTGAAGTCCTCAGATACCGGTTGCCTGATCTGCTTGCCTATATTTGGGAGACAGGGGCTTTCTCAGAAAACTGAAGAGAATCCCTGATATGTTTGCTTGCATTTGGGAGACGGAGTCTGTCCCAGACAAATGGGGAGAGTCGGTGATAGTTCCCATTTTCGAAAACGGGCTCGTAGTGAGCATGGTGGCCACAGGGGGATCACCTTGACTTCGGTCGTAACGAGACCGTTGGCGTCACATTAGATTAGTCGCCTTAAAGTTGCTCGTGGACTCGAAAGCAGCAAGTAGGATTCAAGTGTGGCAGGGGTTACATTGACCAAATTCTCAAACTCCGTCAGGTACTAGAACAACGCCATACGAACAAACGACCCACAATTTCAGTATTCCTGGATTTCCAAGTCACATTTGACCCGGTTGATGGGTCTGCTCCTACTGACACGCTCACCCATCAAGGAACAACCCAGATGTTTGTGAACATAAGTTCTTTGTATTCTGAGACTTCCTGGCGTGCAGGATTATACGGAGAGCTCTCCAAAAGCTTTCGTACGCAAAGCGGCATCCCTCAAGGGTGCTCACTCTCTCCCATTTCATTTAATTTCGTGATTGTAAAGATAATGAGACGAACGCTGGAAGGTCTCCAAAACCAAAGTGCTCTAATAGCCGGTGACAAAAACCTTGTCGATCTGGAATAGGTAAATAATAACGATGTGGTCTGCAAAGGATGAACGGACCAGAGTTATCCCGTCCTTTGGTATGCACTTTGCACCCACAAAATGTAAGGTCGTGCTCCTAGACATGCAGTCACTGAACACGCCACCAACAATCCAGAGTGGGGCACTCGAATTTGTGCAGCGTTTTACGTACCTTGGAAGTTGTATTACTTCCGATTGAAGTGTGACTGATGAGGACAATGAACAAATCTGCAAGGCCCGGATCGCGTTTGCTGATTTGAAACATCTGTGGCGTCAACGCAGTATGTCCACGAATCTCAAGGGACTTATGTATCAGGCTACAGTCCGGCCTGTTTTGTATGGCTGTTTGTTACATAAGACTTGGCCTGTTCAAGCAGCGGAACTTAGAGTTTTTCAGATGTTCGACAGTTGTTGCCTCAAGACCATAGCTCGTGTAGGTTGGTGCCGGCGAATACGCAACGAGGCAATTATAAAGCGAGTTTTCCCGAGCGGGAACTTCCATTGAAGAATGTATCCAGCACCAGAAGCGGCGTATGTGTATGCCGAACCATTGTTTGTCGAAGGGAGTGATGTTTTCCTTGCCCAATTCAGAGTGGTGGAGGCAGAGCGGTAGCCACCACTTGATCTGGCAGAGGGGTGTGAAGGGGTGTTGTCGGTGCTACTCGCCTTCCAGGATGGGGCCGCGTGATCCCCAGTGCTCCTGGTTGGAGACGCTGCAGGATATGGCTGTTGATCGATGTCGGTAGCGTTCTTGTTGTCACTTTCTATCCAGATTACCTGAATGAGCGTCTGGAGTGTAGGCTCCTCGGAATGTTCGTAATAAGCTAGCACTAAGTCCCTTCCCGGTTCAATTTTATTCTTTTCTTTACAATAAGGCTTTCAAATAAATCATGGTTTTACGGCAGCGAAGCATCAGTCCTGAACACTGATGTCATGTTGTCGATGATGATGATGATGATGAATCTAGCGGTTAAATCATTTTGCCTAGAATATGGCTCTAACCAATAAATCAAACGACCGAGTTCGTCACAAGGATGCACCTAACTAGCCGATCAAAAGCAGAAGTCAGTCACTAATTAGAAGTTGACGGGCGAGCGCATTAGGACAACCAAACTTAAGCAGATTAATCCATAACGCAGCGTGAATTGTGAAAAGGCCAACCAAAATGTGATAAGTACTGCTGAAAATGGAAGCTATGGAGTTAACTAAGTAACTCAAAAGTGTATAGACCGCAGCGCGACATGGCTTCTGAACAAACTCGTCTGAACTTTGGTGAAACCTACCGTAGGGCAGATGCCCAACGAACCACTCGAATACAAGGAATGCGGACGACGACAAAGCGCGAACGATCAATAAAATTGCGCTAACTCTGTCCGTCAATCGGCCAATTATATCAGCAGGTATCAAATGTGCTTTTTAAGGTCTATATTGACAAAAGCCTGTAAGGAACAAATGCCCATCCAGCCACCAACTGATGCATCACTTCTCTTGCTGGTAACACGTTTGCAAGCAAATCATCAAGTTCGGTGAACAGATCATCATCCACGTGATCTACAACCGATTAACGCACCCAAACTACCACTTTATCGATATATTACGGGTAGCTAATTCAAGTTGATGGCGCCAACTACGGGAGAAACGGTTACGATTTTTCTGGCAAGATTCAAGGTCCATCGCCTCGAAGAGCATGAAGACGATGAGGGAATGTTTCAGTACACAGCTTCGAATAAGAGAAATCAGGAGGGAACTCAGCAGCCCCTTTCGCCTTGCATGTTGAGAATGGACTAGAATACATTACGAGAATAGATACCAAAAAGGGTTTATCTATCTGGCTCTCTTCAAACATGCCCCTCTCACTGCACCATGAAAAATCTGCTCAGAAGGCATTTGCTGTTCTACGGATTATTCGGCGAACCTTCCCCCGTATTACTCTCATGAACTTCCAGATATTCTATGGGGCCTAGGTCAGACGGCTTCTTGAATATGCCAACCAAATTGTCTACTCAGGATGCAAGATAGGCGTAACCTTCATTGGGCGTGTCCAACGAGCTGCTACGAAAATGGTTGCCGGTCTTAAATCCTTTGATTACATAGTGCATCTTGCGGTGCTTGGCCTATTTCCCCTGGAGTATCGTCGCCTCCGTGGAGACCTAATACTGGCTTATGCCCTGTTTGAACAAGGTTTGGCCAACAGGTTTTTCAGCGTTGACCCAACTAACACATGGCGGGGACATGGTAAGAAGATTTTCAAGCTCAGAGCGCACACCTTTATTAGGCAACAATTTTTCTCATTTCGGGTAGTTGGTGCGTAGAATAACCTTCCTCCGAAGGCTGTTCACGCTGCATCTAGTACGCAGGTCAAAGCACCTTAAGACGCCCTTTCAGTTTAGTCCTCGCGCTGGAAAGATTACTGCCCCGCGATGAGAACTTAAAAAGCAGTACTACACCCTTTTTTCGCTTGTGTTTTTCAGGTGAACGGGAGCCGCTGAACGAGGAGAACAAACCTGACCCGGGAAGCCTGGGCGAAAGCCTCGATCCTGTGCATCAGTCCGTGAATCTGTGAATCAAGTCATGCAATACGTTAAACGCCTTAAAATAAAAAAAATGGAATCCAACTTGACTTTATGACAATTTCCTCATTCATTCGCTTACCCCACCAATGTACTTTTGATCTCCACTTGTTTTTCTCATCTGTTCACCATTCACCTTGCCGCAAAGTCCGCCCCGGCTGACACTGGTATTTTAGCATGTGTGTACTTGTGTGAATGTGCGCAGCTGACAAACTTACCCATGTGTTTTCGTGTCCCGCTTGCTGAATCTGCCCTGGTTTCCGTGTAATTGCACTGTCAAGCAGAATGGCGAGAGTGTCCTCAGAAAGGACGGCCGCAATCGACACTACAAAGCCAACATTCTGCTCGCCGTTGTTTGGTCTGCTGACCTTGACACTACACTGTGTCGGTCAGTGACAGACTTGTGTACTTGTTGGCTCCACTAACGTGGCCTGTTGAGTTTCGTCATACAACTTCGCTTACCGTGGACTTTCAAACCCGATTCTTCCGTTAGGTATTCGGAATCGTCAAACCTACGCGTGACTCAAAGCTCCGTATCGGAAACCTCAACAACAAGGAAAACCCTTGAAGGCAACTTCGATTGGAGACGATGGCATGTTACGTCGTGACGGAAAACGAAACTCCGCACACCGCGCTGGGCAGTCGTGCTCGCTTAAAGAACGTTGCTTGGGAGTAATAATTTAAACGTAGTGCTAAAATCCGTGCTTTCTGTACTTTGAACACATTTCTGTTGTGTATGAATATTTTGTTCCATCTGATTACGCTATGCAGATAACTACTTACAATCTCTGGACGCACTACTTGAAGGGACTAACCGAGAGTAACCTTTCTTGGGGAATGTTTTTTCGCAAAGATAGTCTTCCTTAGGTGGACAACTAATGGTAGACAGCGAAGGACTTTTGAAACATTTTGTTAAGCCGTTAGTGGCATACAGTTCTCTCGAGTAGTCTAAAATTAGAAGACATACAAGCTTCTGACAGTTGGTTACTTTTACGTTTCTTGAGTGAGTTGAATTTACCCGACTGATCGCATTCGCGTTCCCGAATAAACTTCCTCGATGCACCGAAATGAAGAATCTATTTTAGTAAAAATGACTGCCAAAGTGTATCTACCAAGTAATGTCAAGTTATAAAGCTTATTAAGTTTCGATTTTCGACTTAGCCAAATCCATAAAAGTTCTCCCATATGAAACCCCTTTCTATCGGAAATCAACAAGTTGACGTTAATGGGTTTGATTGCCGCCAAAAGCCTGGTGCAACTTTTGTTGGTATTGAACCATATCGTTACTGCAAACACTTAAAATCCAAAATTCAAAACCTGGATTGGCTCTCATCAGATCCAACGTAAAGACCTATAAACAAGTAAAAAACGTGCCTTTCACCGCCTTGGTCGTTAGTTAATCGAGATAGAGCCCACCCTATTTTGTACTATTGTTCAAAATGTTTGAAACTTTCTTCTTCAACTAAGGGTGAGCCTTCAGCCAAAGCTTTCTCCTGATTTGCGACTGTGCGCATTTGGAAACAAGACTGATTGTTAATGATATATTGTCTGCAGTGTTTGGAAACTTTTGGCCAGCAAATTCGATTCGGATGCTAGTCATTTGTACGTCGTAGCACACGAAGATAGCTCACTGTAAACGTTTAATCAAACTTCCTGTTCAGTAGTAGAGGTATACATAGTTGTTTAACCAAATACTCGCGTGTGTGGGAGCGATTCCACGGCGGTTAGTAAAATTTAGTGTTCCTAACTGGTCCCCATCAAATGGTTGTAAATGATGATAAAAAACGAACAGCCATTGAAAGGTGTTAATCAGGGTACACGAAATCCGTCGTTGCTATGCTGGACCTCTGTTTTATGAAACTGGCACTGGATTCTAGAAAAATAAAAATTCACACGAGCCGATCATATAAACGTAAAAGTCTAGGAAGCACTCTGAAGTACCGGCATCAAAGATGAAGTTGAGATCAGAAGGAAAATGAGATCCAGTGCAGCTAGCGACCGCTTTTATCAACATTTCCTCACCAGTTCACACAGGTGGCTGCGCATCGGTTTCATAACTCACCTTTTCTCATCGCCTTAATGAAACGATAGTCTTTCATTACTGACTGCTCCAGTTTGTACGCACTTCAGTTGCTTCAGTTTCGAAGAGCCTTCACTTTACGGCGCTTACTGGTAAATACCAACCTCCCGTCAAGTTGGTGTCATGCCTTACTCCAGTAGTGCATTTTCTACCTCAAGAAGGGCGTAGAATATCCATCACGTGTTATCTTGTTGGTGCCTTACTATGCTTTTTTTGGAAACCGCAAGTTCGGAAATTATGCTGTTAGAGCGAAAAACTTTGGTAGTTACTGATCTTCATGGCCATGTGACGTACTATGTTTTCGTTGTCTGCTCAAGGGCACACCAGCACAGGTTTAACAGCCTGTACCAGCATTAAACAAACACCAAGCTTTAATAACATGTTCCCACATCGCCTGGACCCATGAGGTCGATAAAGATTTCGACCATCATTTTGACCATCTTCATAGTAGGCTGTTAAACAAGGGCAAGGAAAGCCTCAATGTAAAATACTAGAAAACCTCATCTGGTAAGTGTTCTAACCCGTTTTCCTATAGTTTTTATCACGATATGCACTTGACGTACTAGGTTGGTTTGTGATTTAGTGGGCACTCTTAAAAAGGTTAAATGACGTCACCGCCTCGTCCTTACGGCGTCGCTCATTTCTCATCCGAGAAGTTCCTGTTATTCACCTATTTTTGATTCGTGGTCACTCAAAAAGAAACCGGAACTATCTATGCTGCCGTAGAATGTGCTGCCCTAACGTTTAGGAGATTCACATGGGTTGCCGTACCAAACCCACCGACTAAACATGAATGAAACATAGCTCTTCTTAAGCTCCATCCTTAATCTTTCATGATTTGGACGGAAACACTGCCTGAATGTAGCATCTGTTATCTACCGTACTCCCTGTTTTCCTCAACTTTGTAACAGGCACTCTTTCAACAAGGAGCTGCGCCATGTTCAATCTTCTGGAGTGGATCCACACTGCTGCCTTAGTCCTAAAGGTGACATTTGTGCCTGCACTCACTGCTCTGGTGCACTGCACGGTTTACTGTTCGCCTGTCTTCCAAGCATTTTAACTGGCTTTTACTCTCCTCCAACTAAATAAGTATCTCTGCTGTACTTATCTGCCACTCACTAGACATCGCACCTTCCGACCATGCTCTCGCTTGTGTTCGTTACTTGTTGACGCAGTTGCTAGTGGAATAGAACGTTTGTGTCTTACGAAGTTTTTATCTGGAACTTCTTTCTCAGTAGAGATATCGTTCTGTAAGTTAAATTAATATGCTCCAGAAGGGCGAGAAGCACCGTACAGCTGTTTGATCTTTGCCAGCACTCATTAGCCGCACACATCTCACGAAGATCTGGCTGAGAGCCCTCCGCCTAGTCGTTGAAAACTTGGCCGTTCGTGCCCGAACGGCCGATCAGTAGTGTGACTGGCTCACACTTAGACAAGTTATGGCTATATTCACGCTTCACTCACACTACTCACCTCAGATTGCTACAAGTTGGCTGGTTCCTCGGGTGAAGACTTCTCAGATGGGAGGTTCACGTTCCTTTCTGGGTCACCGTGTATTTTCTGGTTGGGATTCTGAACCAAGACAGAAACCTCTGGATCACTATGGGCCGTGTCTTAAGTACTCAACATTGGCTGCATTTTGTTGACTTCTCTGCACTCAAACATTTTTAGGCACTGTGGCATAGCCAATTCTTAATCATATTTCAGTGTAAACAAATCGTTTCACTGTGTCGTTTTCGTTATATCTCTACCGATTCTTTGGCTTTTGCGATGGGCAGTGTGGTTATTGTCAAGATGCTCACGCATTACAGCACTGACAGGATTCGCCTAATTTCCACCTCTCTTTCACGCACAGCACGTCCTGATTGTATGAGTGATCCATCCATGCCTGCTTTTGTGCCTTTGAAAGAAAAAAACTAGATGCATAACCATGGTCTCATGCCCCTCCTACCACTCGTTCCGATGAAGTTATTGCATGTTAATCCTATCTGAACATCACCCACATGGCTGAGGATATACGTGCCAGTTGCAGAACCAGACTGGGACATAAGCTATAAGTCAATTCTTCGTATTCTTTTACTCCGACCGCTAGTCTACCTGGAATCCCAAATCTTCTCCGCCCAACGGTTCCCAAATGTTTTATTTATACATTCCGTCTACGCGTACGCGGCGGTCATAAACTTTTCCCATTATCCACCACCCCCGTTCGAGCCTGTGCAGAAGTTTCCGCATGCGCGTGCGAAAATTTCCTCACACAGTTCCTGCATTTCTGCACCCGGATGCAGACCTACTGCGGAAATGAAAAAAAGGTTCTAACTGCAGCAGGCACCCGAATGCGGAAACGTCCGCACTCAGTTTCTGCATTTCTGCGCCCAGTTCGCACTTAGCGAGAATCGTCCGGTGCGCGAATTTAGCCCACTGGAAGCATTTCAGTGCTCCCACTAGTGGGATTCTCGAATTACCTAACTAGTATTCTCTCATATCCTGCTGACCAAACCACACGTACGCCTTTTCACAAAATATTACTTGATTAGATAGAAATAAGTGGTCTGAAGTTAATTTGTATACAAAAGAGGTATAAAGTTATACAGAACATCTTTTATTTGGCCCTGCCTAGTAGTCCATTGTAACGGTTTTCGTGTCTTCTATCGTTCGTTTTCCAGCCGACGGTGAACGACTTCCTTTAACTGTTGAACTTTATTATTAGGAAACCTGTCCGATGATGCGTCTGTAATGAAAATAATTAAATTTTGTTATTCTTTAAAGCTCATCCAACCGTTTGTTCAAATTCGTTGGGTATCAAACGGCAAACGGGTACTTACAAACAAGATCTAGCGCCAGTCTCGTTGAACAGAGGACACTTTTTCCACTTATTTCTCTCCACTTCAGAATTACGGCGAGGCTCGCACCCAGCGAGCACGTGGGTATGTTCGTTACGTACTCTTGGACATCCGTGGCAGTCACTGTGAGCCGCTTTTGCATTTTTGCGAAATCAGTGGGCGGGTCTCAGAGCAGCGCTTACCGGGGTTCATCCCAAGGGACTTCCTCAAATCTGTCCAGTTTATCCTGTGACGACAAGGTCAAAAGAGGCTCATCAATGGGTTCTGAATTATTTAAGGGAACCAAGGTTTCCAACTTCATAAGCAGCTTCTGCAGCAGTGAGCCATTTCGTTCTAATTTCTCTACAGTATAACTAAGTTAAAACAAGTTTTGATCGACTCACTGAGAGTGAGACCGACCAGGTCCTGTGATATTGTATTGGCCATGGTATTTGGGGAACTCCTAGGAAGTAAAGTACACAGTATGTGAGGCAAACCTCAAAAAAGGTGTGGAGTTACGCGATTCCGGATCACCAACGGCTAGCAACGTCACGTATGTGTAGCTGCTGAGAGAATATAGATGTCCTCAAGGCACATGAACTTACGTTGCACATATCACTGGGGTATCCACCGCTCCAAGTCCACCACACCTCGGCATCTGCGGGTAAAATCTACGGTAGGAACCATACGCTGACCGTCAGTGATACCATGCGGTAGGTTCCAAGAATCCAGAGAGAGCCTGGCCTCGTGTGCAAACGACACAGTTCGGAATAACCTGAGGAATCTTTGCACCAATCTAAGACATACACTATGGATGTGGGCAGAAAACCGTCAACCATGGGGAAAATCAGTCCCTCCACCGGACAAGAGCCTATGTGGTGCTCCTCGAGTCCAGAAATCCAATTAATTTCGTAAAGGAGCTGTTGGGGAGGGCGCCGACATTAGTGTGCAAAAGTGTACACCCTTCTGCGTGCAGTATTCATAGCCGTAGTATGCCCTGTGCCACTTCACTTGCTTTAGGCCACGCAGTACTGTCGCAAACGATGCATGAAAGACGGACGGTTGTAATATGGAAAACTCCGGTGGCTCCGTTCTACAAGGCGACCTTCAACTCAATGGCTACGCTGGACATAAACTGGTGAACATCATTTGGCTTGCTGTTTGCACAACTTATAACAACAACGAAGGGGTGACCAATGACAGGAGAGATTGCGTGGCAGATTATGGGCCACAACTGGGTACGTGGGTTATTTTAGGGTCGCATTCCATCAACATTTGTTTAAATATCCACATTGGTTACTTTATTGTGGGTTTCCAGGAGATGCTGCAGCAAACTTGCTTTAAGTCTATGATGGATGTGCGTCCCACCAGACTTCTGACACATACAACTTTGACGGGTCTTCAAAATCGAAAGGTTATACCCGATAAAGTCCAGTTCATTCTTGGGCCATCCTAAGTAAGCTGTTAAAATGCTCCAACGTGTAGGGACAACATATCAATTTGTCCCTTAAGTGGACTGGAAGGTTTTTTCTTGCAGCCAAAGGAAGTGCCGTTTGAAGTAAAGGAAGTTTTTTCCAGGGACTGAAGCGGTGAATGGTTTTCTGGTTCCAAAGTATCAATGACAAGGACTGATGAAACCGGCGACGGTTAGCAGCGCTGTAATGCGTGGCCCAGTATAGCCCCTGGGGCAGTAAAATTACGCATGTCTGGAACTTGTCGTCTGGGTAGTAGCAAATCTTTCCCACAGAGGCTTTGCCGGATTAAAAGCTCACTAGCGGTGCAGAAAGTTCTGCACAAGTTCTGCACAGGTTCTGCGCCTGGGCGTGGACGCGTGCTAACTGGGAACTCTGGTCTGTGAAACAATACATCTCCTCCTTAATGCCAGTAAGTTCAATAATTTGTTTTGCAATCACGCCGCAAATCTTGCTTTAGTCATGCTTTTTATTGCTTCCTTCGGTGTATTTTTCTGTTCTTAAGAAAGCTTCCACGTACACCTGCCACTAAACGACTGATCTTTATTTGACCTAATAAACAATGACTCCATTTTTCCAGCCTTAATTTACTCGAGGCTTCTGAGTTGATCTCCGTCAAACAATTCTTACGTGACTTCGGGATACGATACCCAACACGACAACCATTAACATGACTTTGGGCATCTTTGGTGACAAATTGAGTGACGTGTTGCTTCAGGCCATTTTGGTGTACGCAGACTTCTCGGAAACTTTGACCAAGACTGGCGTTGAAGTTTTACTCCATATTTGTTAATTCACGAATAAACCGCATTTTGACGGGAAATTGTGATGAAAACTTTATGACCAACTAAGTAGTTCTGGTGCACCTTAGCTGATGCATCTCTTGGATCAACTAAATCGGCCCAGGAGTCTCCAACTTTTGACCAATTCCCGAACCTTTCAGCCTTCTTGCGACCATCATTTTTCTTTTGCATTACCATTTTTGCTGGTGATGGAACGGTTCTCCTTGTTCTCAAAGACCTGGCTCATCTCGCTCTGATCATGTCAACGCTGGTCACTAAACAGAGCCAAAAACAAACCCATGTTTACCTCTCCGTCTGCTGCTCCGCTGTAGCTTCCTACGGATATACACTCAACTGCTCACTGCTTGGCCTATTCATTTCAGCAAATTCCATCGTCTGTTCTCGTGGAATTAATTACAAGGACAAGCATGCAAAGCCTCAGTATTAACTTTACTTCATTTAAAACTATATCAAGAAGACACAGTCCACTAACCCAAATAAAGTGCAAGCTCAAACACGAGGCGGCCTTCGTGCGACAGTCAGTTAAACAATATCATATAGGAGAGATTCAGTTGAGTCTCCCGTTAACAGTAGCTTAATTTGCAAATGAGTATATTTCCCTCCCAACTTTTTCATTGGTATGAGTTCTGTGTTGGCCTATCTACGGAACACTGTTGCCGTGTTCTGAGTAAAGTTTCTGCCACATATCTCCCGATGGTCAATAACAGTAAAGGAGATTTTCACCCTCTAATCATCATCAAGACTTTACCTTTCTGTTTGTTTGGTCGCTAATACAGTGCCAGACGTTTTTTTGAGATCATTTCTCACATTCTGTTCCCACAATTCTTCAGATGCATAACGTACCAACACTTCGCCGATCATCGTTATTGTTTCAGTCATCCACATTTAACAATGACCGTTATTGTCCCCTTTGTTCTACAGATCTGTGCCCGACTTACTTTTCGTCCGAATTTCCACCAGCTTCAATATTTTGAGATTCAACTCAACTTTCACCTCTACGCACCCACTTTTGTCTTTCAGATGCGACACTTCATTCCATGGTTGGTGTTTTACCACTAGAAAACCGGGTGATTCAACTGACACATTTTATACAAATATACTTCCTTATTTCATAATTAGGAGCGTCAGGATTTGACAGAGTTAGAAACCTTCTTTTCCTTCATATGGTGAAATTGCTGGGACTGAGGCTTAAATGAGAGTGAGAAAGCAAAGTGAGGGCGTAGCCTGTTAGATTACCCGCATCACAACGGAGTTCCTCAGAACGGGGGTCCTTTTCTAGTATGAATCAAATCATACACCTTAGGTCCTTGGATTGCCAGGGGATATATTAATCCTTAAAACCCGGTCAATTCTAACCTCTGTGTCAGACATCAGAAGACGATTGCTTAGAAAAAAGTGCGTCCATCTTCAGCAATAAAAAATTACTGTTGCCAGCGTATATAGGTCCTCGTACATAATGTAAAATCTCGCAAGCAATTTCCAGTTCAGAAACTCACTCTGGGCCCCAATAAATACACTAATTTGCATATCAAGTGGGTTTTTCGCGGGAGACTCTACTGAATCGCTCGTTTTGGGATATTTGTCAACTAAATGTGTGGCACAAAGGCCGCCTCATGTTTCAGTTGGTTTGATATTCGAGATATCGCAGTATATTTTCACAAAGGAAACTATTCACAAGGTTGCTGAAACTTTTCGGCAACCCACGACCGGTTTCGCTTCAGGTGTGATTATTACAAGCAATAAATAAAAAAATCATTGGCACCAGGGAATCAGAGGGAAAACTGAGTGCTGAACATTCAACATAAGTGTTGTTTGAATTTTTGTACCATAGATGTGTGCACTTACCTGGTCAGATCAATGGGCCTGAGTCGGAAGATCGAGAGAGAAACTACATGGATGGTTAAGGCGAAGAGAAAATGTTAAGAAGTGGTAACACAGGAGATAGTAATCCCACAAACACAGGAGTTTTACTAGTGTATCAACAGTTGTCGTTGAGTGTCACACCGTCTGAATTTGTTAGCTAGACCTGAATGGAGTGCACTCAGGGTTGTAGGATGTTCCTTCTTTCCCGTTGGTAAAAGTTCTATCATGAGTAAAGGGCTTAGAATTTCCTTGCTGACAACCTGCAGAAAATCCCCATAACAGCAGGCCGGTAACAATTATGTGGTTGGTCAGATGGCTCTGATTATCAGAAAAATCCATACTTATCGTCAGCAGTGATAACCGCACACCAGCAGATATCCACTATGCTTAACTGTCTTCCAGATAAGGTGGGAGTCTTGCCTTCAGTAGGTAGAAGGTAAATCAATGAAGTTGACAACTGAAAACACCACAACTAATCACGCCATCAACCTGAAACAAGATATTGTTGTTTGTTGGAGACAAGTTACACTGCAGACACTATCGAAATGTGGGTTTTACATTCCATCCCCGTTACTTGGAAACTGGTGAAACTGAGTAGCTAAAATCCCAAACAAACCTTAACTCCCCCGTCTTGTGAAGTACTATTTTGCTCACTACTGAATCGTTTGTCGTGTAATTTCCATTTTCATTCTGTTTCAGTCCATTTTTCCTGGATAGACGACATCAGATAAACTTGGCAAGAGCTTCCAAACTTAAATATGAAGTACCGCGAGAGATACCACATTGCAGATTCTCTCAAGAATCCTAGCCACTAGAAAAGCCATCGGAGTACGCACTTACACATCTCAGCCTTCTATCCTGCAGAGTTCTGTTTAAACCTTATAAATCAAGTTGCCAAGCGGTCATTTTTATCCTCATGTCACTGGTAGACACTCTATCGAGTACAACATAAATCCCGACTCAATTTCTCTGTTGATTTTCAGCCCAACCTGACGGGAATTTAGATTGCCTGTTTTTACCTATGCTATGTAGCTGTAAGTCAGTCAGTGAGCTATCGAAAGGGTAAACCTTTCGGCTGTAGACAAACTCAGAATAAGCAACACTCTTGAGATGCCCTAGATTCAGAAATTCTCAAGGGGGATTGAAGCCCTCCGTGGAAGGCAGTGAAAGGCCATTTAATGAAGTTATGTTGCACATGTAGGGGAGCTTATTTGTTTAATATCGTGGGTCGTCATGTTCAGTATGCTTATACCGTTTACCAGAAGGCCGATACGGCTAGTCATTCGATAGGCAACGTTGTATTATCGCGCAAGAATTCGTCTACATACATCCTTGCTAAGTTTAGGGATAAATGGGTCGTGCCCCTCAAGTATGTGTAAACAAACCCGGATGACCTCAACTCGATCATTTCCAATGGATTTCTGCTGCCGTTAGAAGCGTAAGATGCCGCATTTTGTGCGCCACGCAAGCGGTTGACAGCATGGCTTTTTCCGGTAGACTTGATTTAGAAGTTTGTTTGTCCAGAGAAGGTCATGATGAGGTATTTTTGGTTTCAGTTTATCTTTTCAACACAAACAGTGACTAGAAGCAGCTGGCAATTTTGGAGAGGCATTTACAGCATTAGTATTAGAAAATTCGGTCAGAAATTTTAATTGCCGAAAAAGTACTGGTCTCATTTCAAAGGGAAAAAGAGTTCAATTAGACTTTAAATTGAATAAGTTGACTTTAAATTTGACTTTACTGCACCTCAAGCGTTTTGAACGGTGGGCGATTTTCAGTTCAGTCGGTAGGTTTTTTCTAGATATCGGGGAGGATTACACGGGGCCTTGGTTAAGCAAAGTTTTCTAAATGACTTTCAGGCTTTCACCCATAAGCTGGTGTTCATCAGTTGAATCCGTGCATGGCTTTATCTAATAATTTCATGCGGTAACCCCATCAAAGATGGACCATAATGGAGAAACGGGGTGTTTGGCCTCTTCTGAGGGTAAACGCTATTCAGAAAAACCAAAAGGCACAGCCTTTAATTGGAAACATTACTGTGTGCCATTTGTGCTAGTGTTGTTAAGAGGGCCATCGCGTAGACGGCTAGTTGAGTACAATTTTATTTTACTATAGAGATTAGTATTCTTTCAACGGTTCTGGCTTAACTGCTAACGAAGTTTAGTTAAAAAATAAGGAACGATGGCGTCACTCACGTCTAGCAGGGGAAAAAGACTTGAAAATCCCGAGATCCACTGTACTGAGTAGATTGAAATCTTCTATCTCACGTTAAGTTGTCACTGAATCAGGTGCCAAAGTTCGCATCCACTAAAAATTCTATTCCGTCTGCACTGTAATGGGGAAACCTGATCACCGAACTTACGACAATGGCTCGTAAAGGGCATATTTAAATAAAATGGGACACAGTACATTATTATCTCTCTTTGTATAATCATTCATGGTGAGAACACTTAAGGGAAAATTGGTTGATGCTCTCCACGAACAGCATCCGGCCAGCTTACTACAAATGTCGACCTGAACTACTCTATTAGCTTATGGGAAGTGTTATTTATATTCATTCTTTTGAAAAAGACTCACTACCTAACTTTGTGTTATATAAATTAAAGTTGATCGAAAAAGAACCTATCAGTCGGCAGCTGGCCTACTGTTTAATCGACTGAGGTTGCTTAAACATAAGTTTTACGCATCCAATTACCAGTCGAAAACTGAGTAGCCAACCTACAACTTCCACGTCAGCTGACAAGATTAGACATCCTCCTACACCGCAAGATACCAACCGTGCTATCTTTGGTACAGCAAACGCAAGCTACGTTACGAAGAGCTTCCACAGATATAGACTTTGAATATCAGTAAAACAACTGGTTAATACCAATTGACCGGAGTAATTTACTGTAAGCTGATGGAGCTACGGAAACCGTTTCGTAAGTAACGCAATGGTACGCTACTTTCCACGAGTGACTTTGATGGAGACACAAGGTAAACCAGCAATTGTGCTCTGAGATTTTGCAGAGATTTAAAAGACTTACAACAAAATGCAAGACTTTCGGATGGAAAGCGTGATAGGCTGTTCTTGGAAGGAATCTACCTAGCAATCTTGGCCTCAGTGCGCGGTTTGCAGTCGACATTTAGCATTAGCAGTGTGTCTTACTAGCAGATATTCTTTTGGCTCCCATCCAGACCACTAGCCCGAAATGCCTTTGTGTGTGTCTGTGTGCACCCTGCTGCTCCCACCGTTGCTCCTCCACGTCCTGAACTTTTCGACATTAGCGGACATTTTCGTAAGCACTGCTCAAACTGATATGATTACGTCTGCTCAAATTTTCTTTCAAGCATTGCGCTTGCTTACAGTCTGAACATGACCATGAACTCCATACTGTAAAGATGCTTTGTTATTCATGAAAAACATGTGCCTTAAATCAAAATTATTTGGAAGCCCTCCTACGGTTTGAATGAAAGAACGTTTACTGGGCTAAGCAGGTAAACTATTTTCCAGGTCAGTCTGAGGAGTTCAGCCCGCATATTGAAGCAGCACTGGCCGAATCAACAGGAATACTCTGAGCAGGTCAGACAAACAGGACTCAAGATCAATCTTAAGTCGTGATTTCTCAGCATGATCTCAGCACGAAGATCCACGGCCTGTAATTCCAGTGCCAACGTATTTCTCCTAGGTGGATAGCTACTGGAAAATTCCAGCTTTGGCGGCGCAGCTCGAGTAAAAGCTCAGAGTGGTCCCAGAGAATCTAACAAATATTGGTATCTTTATTCTGCTGAGATACGGCGGGTTGTTCATCGGTTCTACGCGAGAACGGGATGGTGCATTGGTGACAACCGTGCTAGGCTCTAACTATTGAATGTGTCCGTTACGAGTTTTTATGGATGAACAAGGATGTAATTATGGCGATAGTTGAATACATATTTTAATGTTTTCTACGAAATAAGCTTTATAATTCTTTATACTTTATACACCGATATGTGATGCGCAAAATGGACATTCAAATCCATAGCTGCTCAATATGTTAGGTGTATTCTTTCATTCTAGGAAGAACTACTCAACTGTGTGACGAAACCAAGTGATCGAGGTTGCCAAAAAGCGCCAAAGAATAATATTTTTCTCAGTAGAGTAAACACCGCAAAACCGGTTACCGAGCTCTTTCCAACCTATGTGAGAAATTTTTGAATGGATTGTTGTGGCGCCTGTACGTTGCACTCACACAAACCTGGTGGGAGCAAACCCAACGAGTGGTTACCGACCGCGGCTTCTTACAGGGTTGATAAACTCGGGTGTCGTGCTTCTAATTATGTCTTGATCGTCTTGGAGACACGTGGTCACTGCTTAAAACGTCATGGGTTTGTCTGTTAGAACCCGACTGCCTATCAGGAAGCAAATGCAGTTGTTTTGTTAGCCGCTTTTACATTCACATTTCTTTTTGTCTGGAGTGCCTAAAAATAATGACATTTTCAGAGGACTAGAGACGACAGCCCACTTACCTTCAACCTTAGTACCATAGTATAGAAACAGAATTCAGCTCAACTTTAATAATAAACATCTGTCTCCTTGACAGCTTTCTGTAAAACAAGGTATTGTTTCCGATGTGCATTTACCGCCTCCTCTAAGGACCCCTGACCGACAATTTTCTTGAATTGTACGGACATATTTGATTCCATATTGCTGTTATATATCTTACCGTCAAGGCCACCCAGGTAAACGACTCAGTATTACATGGGTATGTGATTGCCTTACTTCATCTCACTTAAGACCAATACATATCAATTTCATAGTTCTTGAAATCATACCGGTATAACTGTTAATCATCCAACTCAGCTCATGTCTATGGAAGTCATCACTCTATTGTTTAACATATTGGAGTGACGTAACTCGAACGTTTGAGGAAAAACCAAAGAAATACAAGGTCTTATTATAAGGCAATATCCAAGCCTAAGATTTTAACTCAGTCGGACGACAAATAGTATTCAAAACGGCTTTGCTTACTTTGCTGTATGGTTTAAACGACAGAGAAGCCTTCATGAATGTCGACAAACGGAGTCCGGATGGACAACACAAAGTCATTGATGCAGCCATTCAAAGCCAGTCGATTCGGTATACCCGTTTTCATCAAGTAAGTAAACTATAATCAAGAGTTTTTCGAGACTAAATTTTGTTTTGCAGCCTCACTGGTAAAGAACGTGAAATTAAATGTTCTGCAGTGTTATTTTTGCCCACAGAACGAGTACAAGACCAGTTCAACTGACACACACAATCGGGACAAAAGCACCTACATATACGACCATTCCTGGCCGAAAATACATTGAAAAGATTGGCAAAAGTGAGAATATCGGCCTTTTAGCAAGAAAAACTTCCAAACATAGAAACCCTTATCACTGTGGAGGATAGTCTCTGTAATGCAATACGCTGACGCGTACAGACAGGAGTGAGGTTGAACAACTGGACAGTTACTGATGAACTTCATTTGAAATCGTTGTGGTCATGGAACAGCTAGCAGTTGATGGTAAGCTAAATGTAAGCCACATCAATATGGATTAATTTAGTCCCAATTTATTGCCTCTGAAGCTTTTATTTGACTCCGGAAGAAACATCGCACGCTATTCATTCAAATGCTTCATCGAGGATAACTGTTATGGTTTTAAAAAGGGAATCTCCTGCTCACCCCAAAAGCACTACCCCCCACAGGCACTATTATCTATAATAGGTACGTAGGTCAGTAAATATACTCCTTCGACAACGATGTCTTTAGTCGTTTGGACGGATGCTGCAAAACCTGTCATATCCGGTGTTTTATTCCTAGTGTTTAGGATGGCCCTGCTGAAAAGCATGATAACTGACAACCCATGCATAAGCAAGAAGGTTGATGCTGATAGCCTGAGACTACCTAGCATCTACAAGCTTCGTTCATGAAGTAGACATGGGTCGACACTCTACGTCGTTCGTGTTGTGGATCATTGTGCTATGGCGGCAGTGATTTGGGAAGTTCTTTGAGCTGGATAATCTACACCCAGGAGGGGGCTGCTTATGGTAGTAAAATAAGTAAGTAGCTTAAAACTTGTCACATCGCACATTCCTTCTTTATGGTTATTATCGCGTTGCCCGTGTTACATAAGAGGAATGCCGTTATCTTTTACCTCACTTCTTGTCTGCCGAGAAGTTAATATCAGCTAAGGTACTTTAAAAAGGCTCAGAGTTAGGAATAGCTTTTTTGTTTGGACATCCAAATAATATCAAAGCCATAAGCGTAATGTTTCTAAAGGAATTCGCTCATAAGAGCATACAGTATGATCGAGAAGGCGAGCTCACTATCTGGTGATACTAGACCGCAACAACCCAGTAAAACCACTGAAGATACGACTGTCCCTTCTATCCAATATGCTGTGTTAAGCAAAATTCATTGCAGGCGTCATATATTTGATGTACTGCTTACCTAAGTACCACCAGGATTGTTTTGCTCTGCTCGGATAACAACAGACAACTTGAGTGACTAATAAGTCCATGCTGCGTACCATACGAATAGGGTCATTTTGAGTTAAGAGTCCCCTAGTGTAAGAATGTTCTCCATGAAGGAGGCTCAAAGATGGGAAGATTGAGATCAGAGCCCTACTATGTAAGGGCTCTTTTTATAGTGGTCCTTTCTCAAGTAGAACCACTGCTCTTTGATTACCTTAGGTTCCCTGTGATACTTCTAACTGGGTATCACGGTACCTAAAATGGTCGGATGTCCCGCCTACATGAACCAAGCCAAAGTCAATCACAGACAGGTTCATCTTATAAACCGTGGGTGGGATGATCAATACTATAAACACCTTTGGCCGCGAAAAACCTTGAAATTTATCCGGCTTGCACATACACATAAACCACAAAGACTTGTACACTCATCTTCGTATTGATTTGGTTTTGATGGAAGGCTGACCTGGAATCCAGCTGAATCTCTCGAAGAGCTTTCAGCAACCTTATGGGTCGTGATTTACATCTTTGCAAAGTATTGCGATATCTCGAACAGCATCCCAACTGAAACATTAGGCGGCCTAGTGCAATACATTCAGCTGATTGAGAACATCATAAACTAGAGATTCAGTTTGATTCCAGGTGAGTCGCTCGTCAAAATCAAATTGGTACGCAGGTGAGTGTATAAGTCTACTTTCGTGCGATTTGGGTTCAAGAAGAACATAAGGTTGACGGAAACCCGATGACTTGGCCAATGTGATAAGCCCCAAGAAGGGCGAAACCGATTGTGAGCCCTCCAGGAGTTTTTAGCATCCTTATGAGTGGTGATTTACGTCTAAATTATAAAGACGTTTACAGACAACACGCAATAAACGGCAACTAGATTTGACCTCTCGTTATGGGTTGGTGTAGAATCGAGATCCGATCATCGAAAATTGTGAACGACTAAACGGATGCGATATAAATAAATTGAAAATTTGACTTTTACAAGGCGTTTCACACAAGCAGTCAGCTTCACTCAAACCATATTTCTTTAATTGTGCGGAATCTTCGTCCTAAATCATCGTCGGAATTCGAAACAAGAGGCTTCTATAAATTATCTCGGCACATTCAAGTATCGCGCAATAATAATAATTCCTAACGGCTGTTCGCTCGAAACGTCTTCGACAGCACAGTCAAATGGGGTTTTAGAACCACCATACATCCTGCTTTTTTTCCCGGTTCCATATTCCCTCTTGATGTTGTTCCTGTAGTCCGCGTATTGTTCTGCGGCAAAATGAAGCATTCAGTTACTTCTCGGCTTTTTCTTGGAATTTTCTGCAACGTCAATAATGGGCACAGTTTTCAAGTGACGACCGATTCCCTGCACTTCCTTCTGCACTGGTGTAAACATCGCGAAGTCAAAAGATTTTACTTCTAGAACTCAGTGTCCAGTAATTGCATTGGCTCGTCATTGGCAAAGTTTAACAAGCCCAAAGTAAAGAAAATAGTCCTTGCCTTTCATTCTTGCCGAAGTTCATCAAATTGCCGCAAAAACATTGTTATGTGGGGTAGAAAGCGGGAAGTAACAGAAATCCCCCCGAAGAGGGCTTGCAATTATAGACTAGACTGACTAGACTTCACGGACGGCTAGCCCGCTCACTTGCACTTGACGTCTGATGATTCGTCGGGTCAAGTTATGTTCGGGACCGGCGGGGATATTTCTCCGACCACTGTAACGGTGGATACTACTGATGAGACAGGCGGGTAGTATGTTTTCTCGTAACTCCGCCTGGATCTAATGGAAAGTGGGATTTATTACGGAATTTGTGGAACTGCCTTGTAGCATTCGTTTACAACTGCGTGATAGTCAATGAATAGCCAGGAGAGTTCAGGAAGAAGACGGATATTCAGTTTTTTTTTAAACAACCTGCATATGAGTCCTGCATATGACTTTCCTGTCCAATAGTCTGTAACTGTTTAGTTGGTGTTTTCTAATAAACAACTCCGCGGCGAAGGGCTTTCCTCCTTATACCACTGTTTGGTGTAAGTGCTTGAGTGACCCGATCAAAACTCTCAGCACCGTGCAAAGAGGTGACGATCCCGTCCCAGTATGAATTCACATCCGATGGTAGAATAGTTGGAAGAGACTCTAGAAAACAGTTCTGGTAAATTCAGCTAACATCCGGATCTGCCAATCTGTCAATTGCCAAGCGATTTCTCCGCATCTTATGCGGCCCTGGAAAATGATCGGAGAAACGACTCTGGACGAGCACTTGGTCGAAATCCACAAATGTGTTCCAGAACGAGTGACAGTGAGTCATTGATCCGCTCCATCGGTAACTGATAGCAATGTGATCAATTTGAGTTCGTAGCCGGCACGCCGTTAAAGGACACCACGAGGCCAGACAACTTCGGCTTTTTCTGAAGTTAGTACTGCATAAAAACAGCCTGCGGTCTGCACATAGCTGGGCACCATTGTTGGTACGTACCGAATCCATGTCAGCCACCTAAATGAGTTTCAGATGCGCTAAGCCTACCAACTTGTGCATTCAGATCTCCGGCAACCACAACGATCTCTGAGCTTTTAGGTCGCCGTAACAGAGCACTCAGGGCGTCGTAAAGCCTGTTTTTGACGGCATCGGAGCTACGGTCAGTTGGGGTGTGGGCAGACACGATAAACAGACATCTATCAACTTCCCGCTTGTGAGAGTCCTTCACAGACGCTGCTAGACGAATCGCCCAGAGGCGACTATTAACGGGTATCCAGTCAAGCAAGAATCCTTCTGCCCGGTGATTGAAGATGATAAAAAACCTTGCACATCCAGCTGCAGAGGCCAGAGGTGTGCAGCCGGAAGCGAGTGGAGAGTGATGGTTTGGTCAGCTCAACCACTGTGCTTGCATCTTGAATTTTTGTTGCTGATACCCAGCACACATCTATGCCAAGCGAGTCCAGTGTAAGAGCAGCTTGTTGTCCTGCTTGCTTCAGAGTTCGGACATTGAACTCAGTCAGGTAGACTGGACGTTGAGGCTTAAAGATTGATTTCGAGATGCCGGTACGAACGGAGCCATCGGTCTCAACTACTGGGCCTAAAAGGAGAGAGTTAGTAATGGGGTATGGGGAGGGTGAAGAGAAAGTTTGTGAAAGAGAAAGAAGGGAGGCGTCAGCAGTAGCCTGTTTTCGGTTACCCGTCTTGCTGTATCCAGCAAGTAAGGCGACGCGGTTGATGGCACTACGCGACGGCCGATATGGCATGAATTTATGTGTATGTGTGCAATTCATGGTTTTACATGGGCTGGGATACTGCCAGGGCGCCCATGCCTAGACAGGTGAACGATTAGAGTCCTCAACCGAAGTCTTTGGCTTTTGACCGCACGGCAGCGGTTTTTGGCGGGAAATGCAAATGCATTACCATGTTCACGGAATAAGTCGCCAAACATGTTCCAACCCCTAACCTGGAGGACAAGGAGACTGTGTTCGTCAGACCAACCATTGACCAACCTGGTATGAGAGACTCTCAGCGTCACTCGGATACATCCGAGTATAGCTCAATGGGTGAAGAAGTTACACAAACCGTCACACTACGTTAAGGTCAAATCTCCTCATGACAATACAAATATCAGTGGTGTAGGAATGAATCGACGAGGAGTCAGGACTTAATTGTGAGCAAGAAAACTACATCTGTCTTGGAGGGAATTATCCTCACGAGAAGACGATTTTGTTTGGCCTCATTATTGTTTTTTGAAGAGGAGTCATCCTGCTTCACAGATAGTTTCTTCAAATAGCCTCGTCACGGAACATTTTAGCCACTCGAGGATCACGGGCAAACGCTGCAAGTCAAATAAGTCAACAGATTACAGGATTTGAAGCTTTGCTACGACATGGCCCAAAATATTGTCACCTCTCTAGCCTTTTCACCGTGCGACAACTTTCCTTAGGCTCCATTCAGAACAGAAATTTTTGTGTAATTTCTGAAACGTCGTCTAACTTGGACAACCATCGCGATATATTCAGTCCTCAATACAATTGTATTTTTGGCTTACTATTATCATTTTTTGGAACATCCCCAAGCAGCCATCAGCGCAACTACATACAGTGTGGTAAATCGTCAGTGTAGACACGTAAACAAGCTGCCAGTAAACAAACGGTGGCAGTTTTCGTCTCAAACACTGTTTTGTAAACAAATGATCACCATCTATCCAGACTGTGTACACGTGAGTGCTTTGAATATGTTGCGACAACTTTCGGCGGTAAGAAGAGGAGGTTGAGTTTACTTTTGTTCTGATCGCGTCATCTTGCCTTGGAATTGGCCAGTACATTTGCCTTTATGGCAACTGTGGCGACGTGGTCATCACACCTTGCAATTTGAAAAAAGAATGAATTGCAGTGGCTATCATCAAACAACAAAGGGAGGAACTGTCCAGTATATAAGTATTCAGTATATCTCGTGGATTTAGCGGAGCGCAGCTTGTGATACTCCTGCTGGATGTTGATCACGACCAGCCCCTATCAAAATTAAGATATGCATGCAAACCATCAGCTCGATGAGTTCTAAATCCTCATGTGATAGGTTAGCGTAGTGAACATCCCACGTGACCACTTACCAGTATCTACGTTTTGTAACAAATATGAGATCCGACCGGCGTAGGTTAAATCTGGATAAATAATAATTCACTTAAATTCACTCATGGTATAGTGTGTCACACAATTAAAGATTCCAAATAACATTCCTCAATGTTTTCGTGTATTCAAGAAAGTAGTTCCGAAACTCAGGTAACGCACTCAAGTTTACGGGAAGCATTTGACTGACAACATCAGTGACACTCAATGCTTCAGCAGACCCAAGTTCACACAGGCTGGCAAAACCAACCAGAGCAGAGGAGATATATCCTAGAGAGTTCTGTTGAGGAATCCACAAGCTCAACTTCAACATACGAAAACTAACGAAGGTTAAGCAAACTGCTGCTCGATAATCAATGCATCACCGGAAATGCTCATTACACGAGACGTATCGACGGCCCCGTTTTGAATACGTCAAAATATTAAACACCTGTATTGTTTGCTGAAACGATATGGATCCACCTGATTAGTGTAGAAGAGCCTTGCCTTAGTCTGTGTCGCTAGTTGACATTTTCACAGAGGTTAGTCAGCTCTAGTAAGAATCGCGCTCTTGCCATTCGGAGTACTTTTTAAATGTTTTGAGAGTTCAAACTGGAGTCATGTTATTTTGAATAATTGAAGAGGTACCCTTCCTTTAAAAACACGGCGGTGGGCTTCACATTTTTTGTCACTATTAGTCACCTCTCCGGTTATACACAGAGGTGGTACTTGACAGGAATAGGGAATTCGTTTCGTGGAAGTCCACAAATGTCGGCGAAAAATGTTGTGGTTGGCACGCCAGCGAAGTACTTATTTGCAATGGCAATGTGTAAAATAAATTTAAATGTAAACAGGCCCAAAGTTATTCTTAAATGGCCATTTCAATTTGCTAGGAAAACCTCTGTGGAGTTCGTAATATCGAAGGAAGTGACAGGCGCAATCTACTATTTAGTTGCACTACGTAAGCAGTGACTTCAGTAAGGCAACTGAGATATCCTAAGTAAAAACAGCCAGATTTAGTGAAATTCAGAGAAGCGCATGCTTCTTTGTGATAGCAGCTTATATGTCACTTCCCTGCCTTCAGAACGCCATAAGAAATATCAAGGAATATCCACGTTACTGGTAGGACAAAATATCTAGCGTTTCTGACGCAGCGTAGCAAAACGCAGAGTTCAATGAAACCTATGTGCATGAAATCTTATTTTAAAAAAGAACCCACCAATCTTTCCTGCTGTGTTCACCAATATACCATACTATCAAACTTCTAGTTAACCTCTCCTAACGTGCCTGTACATTCACTTGAAAACAAGACCAATCGAAAAATGTAGAAACCTGAGATTTTGTTTGGTATCTCTTTAAGCTTTCAGCAGTAAGGGGTTGGCATCTGTTTCTGGGACTGACTGACATACCAAAATTGAATGATGA
This sequence comes from Opisthorchis felineus, assembly GCA_004794785.1. Classification (NCBI taxonomy): domain Eukaryota; kingdom Metazoa; phylum Platyhelminthes; class Trematoda; order Opisthorchiida; family Opisthorchiidae; genus Opisthorchis; species Opisthorchis felineus. The sequence continues at coordinate 128,051 of SJOL01002753.1, read as the reverse complement.
TCCTTCGTATTTCACAGTAACTACACGTACCAATCAGAAAACGCACCCGTGGCAAATTGGTATCAGGCAACAATAAGCACCAGACGCATTCACTCTCAGCACCCAGCCACTGGTTGACCCCGTCAATGAGCTGTGCACCTTCAGTCGCACTCTTTACTGGTGAATGATATGCGGAGCAGGAGGCAGGGACTACGGTATATGACAAAAGTTTGGAAAGTTATAGGCCTACTGAAAATATTATGGATGCTCAGTTTTCAGATGATTCCTATCATCGTACGGGAAATGGATTTTTATGTAACACAAGGCAGCCTTTGAAAAATTTCGGTAGCTCGTACCATTGAGGATGCTAGTGTTATCGAACTGGTTTTTGACGTGGTGTCTGTAGAAAACTTCCTCAACACAGCGCGGCTCAGCGAGCAAAAACATGTATCGGCAGTCTTTAGTAGAAACGTGCCATGGATCTGAAATTGTCAAATTATTCCGGAGTCGTTATTACCTCATTGAGGTTTTCAAACTTAATGGACTCATTTGAAACAGGAAAGCACTAGAGTGCCCAGTGAAAAATAAGAGGCTGGCCTTGGAAATGTAGTCCCCATTCGTCACACGGCACAACAACTACATTGAAACAAGAATGCTCCGGTAAGATTTTCTTACGTCTAAAGGCTAAACTGTTTCTACCCTTTTTTCAGCAGATTCAACTGATTAAATCCCACAAAACAGAAAATTAAAATAGACTCTTGACGTTCCAATGAAATTGTCCAGCTGGATTGGGGAGTATGCGGATCCAATGAGATTATACCCAAACCACTTGCAGCAAAAACGAGCAACCAAATTAGGCGTCGTACACTGAAATTGGCAGACATATCTCAGGGTTTCCCAAAGTTTGGCAAGTCGTCCCAAAGGACTTTCACGAAAACTTACCTAAACCAATTGTACGTGACCGTTTTTCTTGCCTGTGCCCTACGAGAAAAATGCAACAGTTATCATAATTCCATCTCGCCAAAAGATTCGAAAGCACATGAGTGTGAATTGAATATTTGCACAATTTTATTGATACGGGGTTGACTGGTTCCCTGAGGATCTGTTGTAATATAGTCACGCCAAAAAACGTGTACTTTGAAACCATACACCAACCCAAGGTTGCTTTGTCATTGGGCCGCCTAACTCCACTCCTGCATTTATCACAGCCAGATAACGAACTGAAATGGTGAATATCAAACCGCAGTCACCTGAAAATAACACTACTTGATCCCATGTACAAACGGCGAACATGGGAGTTAGAGGTTCTGGCTAGAGTCAGCGCAGAACTAAATTGATGTTCATTGTAAGCACGAACTCACCATTGTACTGCGACACTTAGGCAGGTGAATAATCGCGGAGAAAAGCCTGGTAGCTTAAAACGTTAGATAAAGAATATTCGAGATGGTATCCATCAGGCAACCTAGGTCCGCTTTCTCGGCGAGCTGTGCACCTTGTTGGAGTAGCAAAATTCAGCTTATACTGTTTCTTGGAGGACGAAAGAATGCGTTTTACAGACTCAGTAATGCAGATGATCGCGCATACAACTGTATTCTCACCCCAAATGGATAGTGGAGTAAGGTAGAACGACAAGTATGCGCTGTTACGTACAGGGCTTTAGGCCTGGATGTTGTAGTATGCCGTTGTAAACTCCACCAAACCGATGACATTTAAGAATGTATACACCTCCTACCGATGTAACTGGAAAAGTCCTACCATGTAGGTCTCATTCCAGTTCATAGTTACTCATTCCTTAGTTATGTTTTTTCCGGATCATGACCCTGTATGAAGACCTTTCATTTTTACGTAAAGCATCGGGGACTACGTGTGGATGACTGTGATATCAGCTTACCTGTTTACCTTATCTCTTTATCACTTCGAATATGGACAACCTTCCAGTTTAGCTCATAAAATGAAGTGTCAGTGACATCCAACAAAGTCACATTGTGTTTCATACATTCAGTTAAACTTTTGCAACTTTCTCCTGCATTAGGGTGGGGATTTGTGTTTTTATGGATGTGCGTAACATCGCCTTACACGCGCAATCCAAGTTTCATTATAGTCGGCTAGACGAATCGTGTGTTGCACGAAACAGCTTCATTCTGATACCGTGCAATTCCCGAGTGGGACCTTGGGGAAAGGATGGAAAGCCACCAGACCAACCAAAAGATGATTAATTGATTTGCCAAAGCCTGCCTGCACCATATTCACCACGGTCCGGCCGTTGCATAAGCAATCTCACTCTACGGAAACAAGCGACCGATTCGGCGGTTCGCCTACCTATCAGCATACCTTCCTATGGCGAATCACCGACTCCAAGTTTGTAAAGTCATTTGCAAGGACTGCCATCCAGCTGTGCACGTGTACACAACCAATTTGGACAGCTTGCACTCAGGGGTACCTTGGAGGCAACCCAGACATAGGCAAATCAGCACATGTGCTCACGACTCATCAGCAGGCGAGTAGACTTAGAATACAAAGCAATTTTCTTGGATGACGTAAATCCAAACCCAGATGATCGATCCAGTACCTAAACGGAACGTCTTCGAATTCGTCCTGGATTAAAGAAGATAATTCCAATAAAACAATAACTGCATTGGACGATTTCAGACTGCCTATTGATCTAGTATTGTGGGTGTTGCGTTGCACTGTAATACTGGTGGTGCGTTGGGGATGTCATTAGATCACTAAAGCTTCGTCAGACTACGATATGCACGTCTACCTTGCAGTCAGTCAACTCAACCCTGGTTAATTTGGCTGCGCTAATGTCCTGCACATTATTGAGATGAGTTTTCCTTGGTTAAATAGCGGCCGCGGTCTAATGATATATATATACTTTAAGTTCGTAAATGGTTGGACCCAGCTGCCTTATTGGTAAGATACTACAAATTTTCACAGCCAGCTTCTGGGCTGCTCATTTGCCTGACTATCATTCGACCAATAATGACCCCACGGAAGTCGCGTTGTTAGTTTATCACCATTATGTGGAATAAATAGGACAAATTTGGCATATAAATACATACTGTTTTGAACATCCATAGTAGTCCCATCGTGCTTGATATATCAACAGCTAAACACACTTCTGCAACATCTGAGCTCCAACGGATTCCGTTTGCACTGGCCACCAAATGGTCTGTATCTAGCAGCCGTCATATAGCTCACTGCATCACTATTGGTAAAATGACGAGGTCGGCATTCAGTGCTTCAAAATGGTTTCGCCCTCTTTATCTGAAAAGAAGAAAGAGGCCTTCAAAACTAGTTGATTCACTCTCTATTCGATTGCTAAAAATACTCTAAACGACGTGTGGTTGAGTGGGTTTAAACCAAAGTTTTGTGAAGCCATTTGAAACATTTAACTAGATTATAAACATATTCTGATTGAGCTCTACGCATGCATCTAGAATCAGTTCAACTTATTTGGATATCTTACTGCGTTCAAGAGCTATGCTCAGTCTATTCAAACCGACCAGATAGGAAGAGCCGGTATACATTTGCTCCCAACGTTTTAATGCAAAGCGGCATGGTTCGTTTTGGTGTTCAGGTGGACAGATGCGAATGTGAAAGATTTAACCCGAGGTGTTTTGGACCTAGAGTAAATTCATAAAAACTGCGAAAGGGTAGAATTCCTGTTGAACTGAGTGTCTCAGATTTGTCAAACTAGTTTATAAGCCTTTGGAAGCAATTAGCTGGCACCCTAAGTCTTTTTTCGTAATCCTAGATTACTACAGCTACGCTACAGGTCTGGGGTTACTGAAACACCGGTAATTCTACTGGCCCAAACCTAGAGCTTGAAGCGATTTTGTCCTACCAGTGAACTGAACCACAGAATTTAACCCCAGATCCTCGGCTGGATCGGTGCAGTAATCTGTGTATCAGTTACCAGAGTGGCAGTTGTCAACAGAGCTTCGACCAGTTCACGTGTTCCAAGGCATAGCAAATTCTAGGCGGGAAGTTCTGTGACACACTTCGTAACATGAAAGATTCAGGAAAATAAACAGCACAGTTTTATTTCTGTGTACAAAGGACGGCAACGACGGACGCATTTTGGCTGAAAGCTCGACAAAACTCCTAGCCAGTCAATTTGCTGGCCAGAATGTAATGGGAGCCGGAGTATATTGCGATCGAATCTAACACAGTGACAATTTAAGGAGCCCCGACTAGGACGAAGGAGCTTTGTAGGAATAGAAATCTTATAAATCTTATAAATCTTATATATATAAATCTTATAAATCGTATACTCTTAGAAATCTTTACGGAAATTTCCAAAACTTCTTCGACAAATTCAGCTATCTGTAATCGGTCTTTAAAATCGAGTGAACCTCATGATGTGCGTAATTTTTTTGCACAAAGGTTTCTAATGTTTGCCACGACTCTTTAATATTTCCGTCACTTTCGGTTGGAAAAGTTTATCCAACACGTGTGCGAATCACACTCTAGTTGGAAAGCACTAGTGCTTGGAGCTGCAACACCATCGTGTATCTTTCTACCATTGCAGCTAAGACAATCAGTGCTTTTGTTCATTTGTCATTTGCTACTTTCAGAGCATTTGCTCGGGACCTAGATCTATCATTTGACTTGAGAATTACATAAAAACTGAAGCACTTCATACTTGGTGAATGACGTCTGTTCACTACGTCATTTCTGAGTTTGCCTGTAATGGCACAGGTTAACAAAAAATCATTTAGAGCCATTGCAACCCATAGATAAATTTTCCTTATTTTCCGACATTAGTGGTTTCCTTTTATCCAGTAGTAATTTATTCCTCTCTTCTTTAAGTGGCAGCGGGTCCAACTACGCTGAGCCTCCTGGCACAAACGTTGTTCTCTCAAGAAAATTCACAAAGAAATGCACGGTAGTCATTCTGGTATGCTCACCCACGGCGGATGTCCTCTCAGTTGCGACTGTTATGGTAAAATCCGCGAGAGATTTGGATTAGTACCTCAAGGGAGACCACATCTAACTTTTACCAGGCGTTACTACTCTAACTACTCACGCGTCATCCAAACGCGAATTCCTCTCCCAGTAAAGACCAAGATGCAAGCTCTTCGCGCTAGATTTCCTTACATTTCAAAGCTCAGTACCCTTCTGACTTTCCACGTTACAATCAAGTTTATTTCCCGAGGGATGGGGTCATCTGGTGAGTTTTTTCATCTGCGTGGAACCACTCTAATCGTCTCTATTTTCGTGAATCTTACAAAAGAACCGAACGAAAGGAATGTCTTCTAAGCAGTGTACTCACACCTGGAGACCTCAGAAGCTCATCGTTAGTAGTCACTTTTGAGGAGTGCTTAATTTATAACACCGAATCTAATGCCACCACTTACATAAACTAAGTGTGGAAATTGTCATTCGGATGACGTCAAGATGTTCTGTTCAAACCTTCATCCCGGTAGTTCCTGGGTTTCCGGAAAGATTACTCCTCGAGATTCGAAAAAGATCCATCTCGTAAAAGTAGTTCATAGAGATATCTCTCAGAAGTAACCTATTTTAATTGATCTTTTGAAGATTCAGTAGCCTGTCTTAGAACAGGCACTCTCAAGGACTGACCAAAAGGGGGCCTTTCATGGCAGGTAATTTGCAAAATGGTTTTCCTGCTGAAGACATCCTTACAGAAAAGATTGCTTGTTTTTGGTTCGTTGAAGCACACTTCAACAAAAGAGTCTTAAGAAAAGACAACTTTGGTTGATTATCTCAGATGGTCACCGTAGATGGCGAGATAGTTCCTTGAAATACGCTTTAAGAAGCCATTTTAAGTAGGCGTTTTTTAACTTTGGTTTAGTGTATGAGGTTATGTCTGCAGTTTCAACAAGTAGCTTTCTTTCAGAAGAGGTCCGCTCTTAGGGGAAAGTGGTTATACCTTGGGGCTGTTTGGTCTTTTGGTCTTTTGAAAAATTATGGCAAGATCTAAATCATCAGAAGGCTGAATCATTCATACTATCTACAGCTACTGTTCATTACTATGGAAAGGTTTTGCTACAACCAAAAATCACTTGGTCGCCTTATGGGAACCAGCACGATCAAGGAAGGAATGATGAGATATAGCTTCATGTTGCTGTACTATTATGTAAGGCTGATCGAAACACTTTGCGGAACTGAGTAGGCTGCGCACATTCAATGATAGGGTCAACAATTTCGGTACCAGGCAGCAGAAAGCCTGTCGCACATATGCAGTTTGTTTCCTCAGGAATTAGAAGTTGAAAGGGCACCTCCAAGGTACCAGGCACTACTAGCATCACTCGTCAACGAAACGCAGAGGGCTGAATTTAAAATTCTTCGGGTCCAATTGTGCGACAACTTTAGTGCGCAATCGGCACTTTATTAATTTACATTGGACACAAACCCAAACTCCGGATACTTGAAGTGTTTCTTAAACTGAAAAGACCGAGCTTGGAATATGCACTATCTTATGAAGCTGTGCTGCGACCAAACAATTATAGATCAGTGCTACTGCAGTATGGTAGATCCGTCTTGTAATGTGCCGTCAGTACAGTCCGTGGTCGAGGAATACTCCGAACTGTTCACAGGCGATGAAGATCAGTTTGGCTTCTGCTCGTGGACTGAACACGAAATTCCCCTCTCGTCCGAATGCCCTAAACCTTACGGCCCCCGTTCACTGCCGCTCCACCTACGGGAGGAGGTTCATAAACAAATCCCAGAGATGTTGAAAAATGGCATAATCGAGGAAGCCAACAGTGCGTACAACTCCCCGGTTGTGAGAGCAAAAGCATGCTGAGGGTGCACTAATTTTTCCTTAAAACTAAAATGGTTTGCAATTAAATTCTATGAAAATTTAGACCAAAACTTGAATTGGTGGGGCTGACAAGGCAGCGTTCATGATGTAATGTTCCGGTCTTTCTTCCCATGGAAATTATTTCCGTCAGTGATAGCAAGTGTCCTTACTAGAATGGTCTTGGTTTCGTTAGCTCTAAGAGAGATTGTCAGCAATCACTTGACTCGCCTAAGCACTTCACAATATTTTAAAAGAAATGTGGCAGGTGAGGCGGTGTGTGTCAGAGCGGTGAGCAAACAGGATTTTTTGACCAGAGGTCACCAAGTAAATCCTTCTTTCTGAGTAATCCTTGTTCAGGAGAACCAACGTAGACTCAGGCATACAGTCTCCTTCTCAAATTTGTAAGACGACGGTCCCAGGCGGCAATCAGTTTTGACTGATTTCCTCTTGTTTGTTTTTCTACAATGAGAGGGACATTGAATTTCTAGTACTACTGGCGCAGTGGAGCCGAAACGTTCGACCAAAATGCCAAAATAATCCACAGTATCCTGAAACACATTATTTATAAGGTTGCTGAAATCTCCTCGACAACCCACGGCCAATTTATACCTTCCTGTGTCTCACCAGCTAGAAGCTTTTCGATTTTACATCAACCTTAGGTTCCACTTGAATCGTAATTATACACAATTCACGAACTACACTCAAAAATCTTATGAATGGTGGCCCGTCTCGATGATGAACTGCGATACCTCAGATATCGTCCCTAATGAAACAGAAGGTGACCGCTGTGCAGCATATTCATTTGAAGAATATCATAAACGAGAGATTAAACTGGGACTCAGCTGAGTATTTTAGTAAAAACAAAGTTGTTTTTTTACTTTCTTTGTCTGCCGGATTTCACGGTATTATTTCAATTCATTCTCGTTCGCGGAACCGATTGTTTCAACCTTGTTTTCACTACGCATGTTGTAGTTTACCAAGTAAATCATCCAATATCATAAGTGAAGTCCCCGGATGCCAAACCTCAGACAATGAAGAAAGAAATGCGGAGGAAACATCAAGTAGTTAAACAAGGAGTGCCCACCCAAAGCTGAGTGAAAAACGCTTGCTGATTTACCGTACCCACGACTACTTAGCTACTGCTGCCTGTTTTGTCACCCCGCTCTCGTCCGAAGACTAGCCTGCCTAGCGTTTTCAAACAGATATTATCTGAGGTGAAGCTGTACCAGACACATCTGACAGCGCAAGTGAAACTAAGGTTAATTAGTTGTCATTCTACGCTGATAACAATTTGCCCAAACGAAAGAATTATACACAGGTTCAGTAGAATCTGCTTGCTTAAAATCTCCATCCCCAATAATGTGTCAGTGATGGAATTAAAAAGCAGGAACAGTGACTTTCCTGATTTTATAAAACATGCGATTGAATACACAAATTTTGACGCCACTGCACGCAACGTAATATTAAATTCCTGTTAGGTAGAACATTTAGCGAACTAAGTAGAATCATAACGTAGGATGAATTCTGCCGAGAGTTGTTGCATTCTTATCGAGGCAAAAGAAAGCTAAACCGATCTAGTGAATGGACGAGTGACAGTCTCTTCTTCACTCGGTCGTTTCTGAATTTGGTGTCCCATGTCCTAAATGCTGCAACTCACATTTGGTTTGTTGCCAACTTCACACTTAGTGATACTGAATACTTCTATGGTGTTGTTACTCCTTTGGGTTCAATCCACTTTACTTTTGCCGACCACCAATTCATCGAATTTCTGGGATCTAACATCCTTATCATATCACGTTTACTCAGCAAATTATTTCCTGAATACCTAACTAGCCTGGGATCTTCACTGCTATCATTGAACTTATACGATGAACACCGTAAACAAACGCGTCAAAACTTTGTCAGCTGAATGATGCTCAGTATCAACTGCTCGACCAAAGCACCCTGCGCAAAAGGGTAGGAGCGACCAATTCAAGAACAGTCCGGAGCCTCAAAAGTGTCATCCAAGAAAGGCATATAAGTGGCAGGAAGGCGGATTTTGTGTAATTTCGTCGGGCATTATTGAGCCAGCGCCGATGGACCCAGACAAATTAGTTTCGAGCATAACTCGCCATTCACTGGGACCGAGCTTACTCAACCACAGTCAGATAAGGATGTCGTCTTTATTTGGTACTACTTGCTAGGCGAAACCCACTTTGGATACCACTGCCGTTTCTTTATCTGACTCAACAACAGGCCTATCACTCAGTCATCTTGGCATTTCTGGAGATTTCGCGTGAAAGACGCTATTCTCAGCATACAAAGGACACAACCTGAGGTCTTATGGGAAAGTACGTCGTGTGCGGAGTTTCTTCTAAAGGGAATCCAGTAATAAACAACTAGGCGCGAAGGAAATCCTCCCCCATGAGGCGATGTTTCCCGTCGTTTTGGTGGGAATTATTGTGGTCCACTTAACTTTCTCAGCCTCAGTCGTAATAGGCAACGGCATCAGGCAAGAACACAGTTTCCATCAGGATATCCTTCAAAACGCAGGTATAAAACAAACAAGAGTAGAAACTAATTCAACTATGTGTGGAGCCATACTCTACAGCTCTCCAGTTGTCTAGACTGATCGCTTCCACTTGATCTTGTCAAAGCGTGCATTATAGAATAACACCGCACTACTGGTTCTGACCGAGTAGTTGTGGGATATTGCTCCGGAAATTTCGAATAGGATTAAAAAAAAGCCGGAATCAGAACCACCGACGCTGTTTTTATGTTATATTGATATTGATGAACTTTCCTCGTTTATGTCTCTAACGTCACCTGATAAGCATACGTGACGTGGACGGTGGCTACGCTGATCCCGTCTATCATGCATCTTGACTGCTGTAGCCATAGACCACGGAAAATACACTATCCTCAACCTCATGAGTTAATATCAATTTCTCATGACTACATACAACTAGTGCTACCTGATCCACGTGTGGAACAGAGACTAGCTGAATTAATGCACTGAAGTGATTATTCCGCTGGAGGTGCCACCTTGTCCACTGATTTCTCTCTTGCCCACCAAGAAAATGCATTTGTGATCGAGATGTTTCATTGTTTGAGGCGGTAATTTGAATGATTCAGCTTCTGTATCTTTCGTGTTCACCTGAGTGGTGTTATACTGTGTGCATCTATTAGATGTGGCGGAGAGGTTTTCATGTTTACTCCTAGTTTATTTCCCTTGGTACATATTTTGGTGAATCGTACGTCAGCATTTTTTATCCTTATACATCTCATAGGTCGCTCACGTTATTACAGATAGTTCTACGGGGAATAACCACCCTAACGTATACAAATGGTAAGGAAATATCAACAAAAAGTTCTCACATTTGGCCAGGGTAGTGAGACGATTGCGTGATTGCCCAACAGCGTAAAATGAACACTTACATAAAGCATTTCTGCGTGCAAGGTTTGGAGATAAAATAATGGGGAGAAAATAAAACTAAAAAAGGATTATTGGGTGCGAAAATGGTCAAGTAATAAATTCTTTTACGCCGTCACTGTTACTTCTCCGAAAAATGTCTTGCATTCTTAACACAAGTGCAGACCATTTTCTCACAAGTAGCGCTGTAAGCAGACTGGAGTAATTATGACCTGGTTTGGTCGCAGGATAGCCTGGCAACATTATGGAAGCTATGAGGAGTTTAACCCGGCGAGTTAACCCGGCTCGAGACACTTGACCTTACCTTTTGGTTGTTTCATAAGGCATTGGGGATGTTCAACTTTCCCCTGTACAGTTTTTGGGTCTCCCATCCTTGCAACATTTTGCCATCTAGTAAAGTCGCTTTCCCCCATTTTAACTCGCATTAGCGAGCCGTAAAAATGACTCCGTTGACATTACACGACACTTGCACTCTTTATGATAAAATATGTTAGAGAGAGACAACAGGAGTGTTCTGACTTTGAGGCGAATCATGATAAATCATGCTACCGGCTCATGCCAAACTCAGCAGTCGCCCATTATCATCATCATTCTCAACAACATTTTGGTCCATATTTTTAGCCGTTTCAGGTTTCATCATGACGTGCGGTAACAAATCATCGAAGAAGTGCCTAATGACGATGTAGGATAAATAATTTTTATACCAAGTATATTGGTACTTCATACTTTGACATTCTGAGATCGCTGAATGACTCAGCTGTACGCCCTGATGAACACTTTATTGGATGTCGGAAAGTTGCAACATTCAAAGTACAGTTTGGGTATAGAGAATTCTCCTCATACACACTTACTACATTAGAAATTTTGCAACGAACAAACCAGGATTGTTTGGCTGGTGGCCACTCAATATATAGAATCGGAACATTGATCAGGTCTCATCCATAAGGCGGTACACAAAGGTCGGGAGCTTGATAGACCTGTGCGTCCGCTGCAAAGCCTATTGTTAGCTGAGGTAATCCCCCTCTTGTGATCCCACCTAAGATGTGGGAACCAGGGTAAAACAACTTGACTGCCAGTTTGGACTCAGGATCTTCTAAGGACATCACTATCTTATATTCCATCGAGCATATGGATAAATCTATCCTCACAAGTTACGATTGCCAATTTGAGTTAGGAAGCGTATTACTTCACCTCGAAAAAATAGACTGGAGACTATCCAGGTGCGCACTTGGCCAAACATATTACCGGATGATACCAACTTGAACATCCGCGTCATCGTAACTCTCTGCATACCTTCTGCATCCAAGCAGAGATATAGTTAAAGATGCTTAATGAGGAGGATCATCCCTTCTACTACATCATGTTGGAGGCCATAAGACGATCCGTCCTATAGTCAAAGCCAATTGTTGTCGAAAGGCAATCTGATTGTTGGGAACTCTACAGAGGTTATGCAAAGGAAAGCGAAGTACAGTTTACTTTAGGCGATATCTCTAACCGTATATTTGGATAAAAATAGTATTTTGTATGACAAGGCATTCAGTAATAAAGCGACCTGCCCAACACCAATGAACTGACCAGCGCTGACAACTAGCCCAATTTTATCTTGGTTCTAAGACTGGACATTTATTAGAATCATGATTAAACACATTCATCTTGGCCACTCAAAGGTAATGCAGTACAATACACCAATTCACATGGCTGGTGGAAGTTGAAGGTAGTACAGTCATAACCCCCAGTCAAAACTACTTGTGCAATAACAGTGTGACGAACACCACAACCAGACGGGTCAAAGCATGTGACGAACTAAGCAGCAAGCATGATGTAAACAACCGACCTCTTTTAATTATTAGCAGACAACGAAGTGTTACCGAACAGACAGTAAACAGAAAGTACTGCTTACAAAAGTAGATCAAATCAATATACTAGTGAATACTTTATGGAATTTTGACTTTATGTAGCATTAAGTGGCTTGCTTTTTATTGTCGAAACTCTGCCAAACTATGCTTATTTTAGTCATCTGTGAATAACTCGACTGAACGAGTGTAGACTGAAAAACTGCTGGTATTTCAAAATGGTATAGTCTCCAGTGAGAGTATAGTTCAGTTACTTTCGTGGAACTGTCATGCTGGCGTTTAATTTGTTTCAGTTTTATGTTTCCCTGAAAGTCTTCCATGAGATGCCATAACAAGAATAACATTATATGCTTAAACCCTCGTGGGGTTTACGGACAATATTGCTACATTCAGTATTCCGTGAGTCGCTTTTTACCAAAGATGAAAATATCAGCGCCAAATTCATGGAAAACCCAGCTTTACTTTTCATATTCAGTAGTATGGGTAAAAGAAACGACTGTAGAAGCCTTAAAGGTTAAGAATCTCGGTCACAAGAGCTCCGAAGCTTGTAAAATAGCAAATCAAAATGCATTGTAAACAACCAAACTAGCGAAGTTTTGCGGTGAGCAAATATAGTGTTAATGACAACAGCACCATGAGAAAAAAGCGTGTCAGAACATGCAAAAATGAAATCCACAAAAGAGTAGATCCTACATCACCCTCAAAAATTCAGCCGCGTTTAATTGAACTCTACAAAAAACTAAGTACTGTAGGTAAAGTGTTGGAAGTGTACAGTCAGTGCTTATTGCAATCACTTATTCGCACTGTTAGTGACGGAATCCTTCAAGGTATATCAGCTAATAGATAATTCGACTACGAGGGCTTCGGGTGCTGTTGTATTAAGGGAATATGAATATGGACTGTTATTTGTAGCAAGTACGTCGTGAGCGCGTAAGAAAATGGTTTTCTTTGGAACTTTACTGACTGGCCTGATTAGTCTTACTCACAAGAAAACTGACAGGGGCGTCGCACGTCGTCAGTTTCATAGAGCTGTGCAACTTTTACAACCCTGCCGAAGGGACCATTTATCTTACTCTCAGTGGTGGTACCCCTTCGTCCAGAGAAACCTGAGGCTGCGCGTAATTCTTGCATATTTGGGACCATCCTGCAGAGGAGACAACAAGAGTTTCACTGAACACCTGTTGATTGCAATCCATCGCTGTGTAACTTTCTTCAGGTACGTCAGGTCAGATCAAGACTGTACAGCCATGTCGGTCATGGACCGTTCGAATGGAGGGATGAGCGCTTGCAGATTTTGACCAAACACCCGTCAGTTGAACATCGTCGTAAGACTTACTCATCCGAGATACGGCCTTCCACTTCGGATGCAGTCGCTTCCTATTCCATCGTTTGTGAGGCTGGTATTGTCATCTCTTCCCCTGGGTGTTCCTGTTCTAACCTTGCTTAAATGAAATCCATAAAGCTGTTGGCAAAATAACTATCCGCTGAAGAGCGGGGGGTGTTCACATAATGTGGATCATGGGGTCAGAATGCTTAGGCATTTATTATATGGGTCACGCTCACCTTATCAGCTGCGTTTTGTCTTATCCATTTGCATTGTTGGTTGTTCACATCACGGTCCATAGACATCATTCTTCTGATTGCAACTACTGTTCTAGGAGTTCCTCAAAGTCAAACTCGTCTAAAATCAACGTCTTCTATCAAATGCTGTACTATGGGTAGAATGTTAAAATATTGACTACACAAGCCTCAAACGTTAAAAACCTCTTCGGAATATCGACTGCAATCCAGGGTAATCAGCAAATTAGCGAACCGAGGTGAGCTCAGTCGCAGTGTCAGAAATTCGGCGGTGACCTGTTCACTTCAAGACAAACTGTAGCACCCAAAAACAGTGTTCCACAGTACACGAAACCAACCATAGTGAACGACGGAGTATACACCTGGCATGGTTGTACTAGTCACCGGCAGCTACGCCTCATGTAGATGTGCCAGTTAGTAGACCTACCTAATACGGGTAGACTCGGATTTAGTTACCACCCACCAGTCACCCACTGGTCCCCCTCAATTGTTCAGTTGCATGTGGCCGGCCACACTTACTTTCAGACTCCAAATATCTGAGCGCCTGTGTGACAAATTTAGTTGTTCATTCAAGTGTGACTCGGCCCTGAAAAATTTGATATTAGTGATCATTTATCCCGGTTGGACATTTCCGTCTCAGCATTCAAGTAATGCGGAGAACCTTAAGTTTGTAAATGCCAGATGATAGCTATTAATCCTATTGAAATGCACTAAGAAAGCTACGGCTGGATAAAGTCTGCGTTACAGTGTGGCATGATTTGTCCTTGCTTAGCACAGAGTGCAGTAGAATAAATTGGCTCAAGTCGTATTTGTACTCCTCAGCAGTTTATTTGCCGATCACATGAAACCGGACCAAGTAGGACCATGGATTCAGTTTGTAATGCGGTACTCCCACCACACAACAGCCCTAGTAAAACACGTTAGTTTGGTTTGGTAGTGGAGTAGTCATAAATGAGAGGCATGCATATTTAGAACACGGTAGCAAGAAGAAACATAATCACAGGACATAAGCAATCTCACCTTTTCGCCTTATTTTTCGTCTGTCACTTTTACTGTTAAGACTAGCCAAGAGGTGTGGGGAAAGGAACACCCAGCGACAAATGAAATAATCACAGCACTAATGTTCCGGAATAGTTATTGCAAATGCAACGGAGCCATGGATCACAGTAGCGTTATTGGCCTTACTGATGTAAAGTAGATCTGGTCAGGGATTGTGGTTTACTGCATAAATTGGACTCAGTGCTTCGAATCTTAACTGCCAAAGTACAAAGTTGCAGGCGGTTTAGGTTTATTGGTAAGGGGCATATGTTTAGTAAATGAGAGTATAAACGCTTCTGGAATTTGCATGTATGCGCTTTGGTCAAGGAAGCGGCCAAAAACAAAGCTTGGTGGCAGCATGCTAGAGTCTGTGAGACACGTCCGGAAATTCTGGTGGGAAAATGTCGCACAGTTCTTCCTGCAATTGCGACTGCACTGTAAAAGACAGACATCTGAAGAGGGAACTAAACAGTGTGGTCTCTCTTCGTAAGGATTCACCGCATTTTATTCAGAACAACCTTGAAAGCGGCGTTAACTGCCTACCGCAACCGACTCCGTTTCCCATTTCTATCCTGATCGCCTTTGAATAGTAGTATAATAACAGCACTCTTCCTAGAGGCAACATCTGTTATCTCCCTATCTTTATGGTCTTCCTGTACCTTGTAATCACGTTCCTTTGGTAGCCATTGTCCTGTGTCAAGGTTAGTACGGCTCGAAAGACCTTCACTTCACCTTTGAAAACAGAGTATCTTGGCTTCAGCGCTGTTTCAAGTCTAGGAGGATGAAAACCTTTTAAGTTACCATACCTTCCTGTCCAGGCCTTGTTGGCTGGTAAATCATCTTTAGTCTTTAAAACTTTAATATCCAGGAAATGTAAGGAATCTTCTGCCTCACGTCCTTCCGTGAATATCAGCCTGGCAGGGATTCAGAAAAATCAGGCGTTCCAGCATGCTTCGTGCTTGTTGATTTCAGCTGGGGCAACAAAAGTACCATCCACATAGCCCGTATCGAGATCAGCTTTGTGCACCAGTTATAAGTAAATAGCTGATTTGGAGCAAGCAGCTGGATCTATATTGTTGCACGACCGTACTCCCTCATGCTTTCACGTTTCTGAAGGGAACCAAACGTTTTAACTATATAACCCACTTTTGTTCATAACTGTCATGAGCAATTGTCTGAATGCAACAATTACTAACGTTGCAGCTCAATTCTTCGGAAACCACAGGCTTAATTCAGAACATTTACAGCCAACACACTGGCTTGAAGACATGAAAACAAGTAGGTTGATCCCCAGTGATGACTACTCTATGCTCCCGAAATTTCTGTGCATATTCGTTTTCCTTTGCATTTTAATTAAAATCGCGAAACATACAGATCTGTTAAATCTCTACTGTACAATTTCGGGTTACATTTCGTCGACAGAGAATGTTATGCTCAAGGTAAGTGGTTTGCTGTGGGCTCGTGAACTTTCAAAGACAAAAGAACTGAGACTTATATACAGTTCACGCTTGATGGTCTGATACTGTGATGTACCCGTCTAACACCAAGTTATATATATAGACTGGGACAATTGAATGGTCTTCCCTGTGTAGACAAGCACTTGTTGTTTTTCAAATATACTTGAATGTACGAAACACAAATAGGCTTTTCGTATTCACATAACATCCATCTGAATTGCATCGTTTATTCTAGTTAGTCCACAATAAAGGGCTGGGCCACTGCACTCCAGTTTCGATTTTGTTGGTGGTCATCAGGAGTGCATGGACTTGGTTGTGCCAGGCTCTGAAGTGCGATATCTGATATGAGAGAGAGATGTGTCTCAGGACCACCCCCCCCCAAAAAAAAAACACGGATTAACAAATCTGCATGTGGTCATATATGCAAGCTGGAGCGACTCGATTGGTTTTCCCGACGCATTAAACAAATTCTACAGATCGCGAAATAAAACGGAACTATTCTAATTGACAGCAATACACAGTACTACATACTGGTGTTTAATTGCCATGCAGCCACGGGAGAAGGACTTAGTGAAGAGTAAAAAGAAAAGGGGATGTTAGGGAGTTATCGGAGAAGCCTTATGCCCCTGCAGAAAACCATCAGGGATAAGGTGTCCACACCTTTGAGCAGCATTAAAATAAATCCATCTGAACATCATGTCAAAGTAAGATGCGATCAGCGTCCACTCCAGCGTCCCTTGAGAAACTCATCTAATTTGGGCCCAGCGCACAACAGGTGAACTGTAGCTGAGCAGTCCGGCTAGGAAATGACAGGATGCGCGCCACTAGGTTGTTCGCCACGTCCTGCAGGGTTTCCAAGGAGCACGTGGGCCCCAGACAGGAAGGTGCGAAGATCCCACAGCACTAAGACTGATGGCAGCAGATTTCATTTCACGGTGCCATGTCATGGCCTGTCCTTCGCTAACCT
Source organism: Opisthorchis felineus (assembly GCA_004794785.1). Classification (NCBI taxonomy): domain Eukaryota; kingdom Metazoa; phylum Platyhelminthes; class Trematoda; order Opisthorchiida; family Opisthorchiidae; genus Opisthorchis; species Opisthorchis felineus. Next base: position 110,998 of record SJOL01002753.1, on the reverse strand, counting down.
TTGGTCAATAATCAGTAGGAACATAAACCAACGCTTTCTTCTGTAGACGATGGCTGAGCATACGTTGTACATGCCCCTAGTACCGCTTCTCGGCAAGTTTGAACTGTTGCTCTATGGAATCGAATTAATTGCCAAGTACCCTCATAGGCGCCATCTTGTTGTGTACCCACTGCAGAGAGTTAGCTCTTGCTATGCTACAGAGACACCGGGGATGAAACACTTGAAATCATCTAGGGTCCTTGGATCGGGGCGGGGGGGGGGGCAAGCCGCACAACCACGGAGTAAGAATTCTCTTGCAGTTAGCTTGTATAGATGGTCCAGAGAAACTCCACAAATGAAGCAATGTCGTGAACACCGCTCGCGAATTGATTATCCGCGCATTAACTTTATATATTACAATACGGTCACCGCCAATAGAGCTGCCAAGATACTTGAACCAATCAGCAAACTCAGGCTCCTCATTCTGAAGTTTCAGAGAGGCATATGTGGATTGGAAATGTTGAAGAAAAAAGCATGCTAAAACATGGGACCATCTCCGGTATTCTGTTTAAAATATTCTACGCGGACAAATAGTTGTCAAACAACAGAACCATTTCATCTAAATAATTCGATCTGTTCAGCTCTCTCCAGGCGTTATTTTGTTACCTTATTCCACGGTCCCCTGGAGTGTGCACTCCATGATGACATCAGTGACAGCTGTGTTATGACATCCGCGTGATTTGCAATCCTATGTTTGAAAAACTCGGTTCTTGTAGGTCTTTTGAACACAGGAACGTCAAACAATTGAGCCTAACTCTCTGGAACACGTTCCTGTTCCGAAATGAGTGCAAACGACCTGGTCAAAGCGGAAAGTAGACATTCACTTGTATTTTGAGCAACTCTGGTCCAGCAACAGATGGCGCTTCAACGCAGAAAGGCATAGCAGTACTTCATCAAATGAGGGAGGACCCACACTCATAGACAATGGATCAAAGTGAACAGGTGAAATGAAATACGTTCACTATTATCATCGCCTATTGCTTTCAGGTAAACATACCACCGAGGCATGTTTTACCGAACTGGGGCATCCTACATGTGCATTGAAATCTCCGGTTATTACGACGACATCGAAGTTCTTCATGTTAAGCAGGAGAGTCATCAGTTTTCTATAGGTGTCTTTCAATGAATCGGTGCTACATTTCGTTGGTGCATAAGTAGACACGACAAACGCGGCGTTTATTTCGGGCAGTGCGAGTTTTTATCAAAGTAGAAATTCGGGCATCACAGAGGTAGCCAGTCAAACAACGAAGCTTTGGCTGGCGACTTTAAGACTACACCAACAGCGGTGCGACCGTTGCAGTGGTTTTAGAACCACTAGAATTTTGTAGTCTGTAGCGTCTACTAGATAGCAAGGGGTAGGGCGTAAGCCCACCAATGTACTTGGGTCTTTTATTCGGGTTTCACAGATGCAGGAGATATCGACCGAAATAGTATTTAGTGTAGGTATAATAGCGGCTTGTTGGCTGATCTGCCTAAGTGTTCTCACTTTAGAGGCTGCAATAGAAACAAGAGAAGTGGACCTGAATAACGGACGGAGAGAGGCTGATTTGAGCAGCGGAGTGCACTATGTCAGTTCACATTTGCTTGACTGAAGTGCCCATAGTTGGGGTCTGCATAAGGGTGACCGTCAAATGGGACAGGACTGAGGCTAAGAGATAACAATGAAGAAAGACGGGAAGAATCAACAGTCCACCCTGTTGTACACAGCGGATGATGTCGCCACGTGACGGCCGATGTAGCATGAAGGTACCTTTATCTGTAAAGTTGATGTTTGTGTGTGGGCTGAGATACTACCGGGGCTTTCGAACCTTGACAGGAGGACCATTAGTATGATCAACCAAAGCCTTTGGCTAAAACGCCTAACCTCCAGGCACCGGTTTTTGGTCTGAGACTACTCGAGTAAACCAAAATTTTAAGAAAAAATTGCCAGTTATTCCAACCTCCAACCCGGGCGACCAGGAGACAGTATGTGTCGGACCTCTACTTATTGGTCAACCTTTCAGGAGAGACTGTGTGAAGTTCACATGAGCACCCTTGCCAGGAAGCGTCCAGACATGAAAACTGCATGTGCAGAGAACGACGCGTCCCCAAGGTCACCATCGGTACCACACGTTCCGGATGGCAGGTGCGCTGGCGGAGCTTAGTAGCATGCTGCCAGTGATGTGGGTGTAAAATTTGTCCACGGCAGGAACGTCGCCTTTCGCTGGACAGAACGAACAAGCGAATGACCATATTTGGCCATTTAGCCATCCTACATATTTACGCAAAAGCTTTGTATGTTTATCCCGACAATACAGCCGTGTTCCGGGTTTTCTGTCTTCTCCTTACAGGGTAGTCTCGAAGGCTCAGTTCTGGCGTAAACAATGGAAGACCATCCACGATACAACAACCCTCCGTACAGCTCACTCGATTACCGAGGTACACAAGCCATCACACCACAACGAGGAGCTGTCCCTTTGCAACGAAAAGTTCTCCGATAGGGTTTTATTGTCTATGGTGCTAGTGGAATTGGAAGGTAGATATGGTGGGTCAGTCTCTGGACGCTTATTGGGTAGTATTTTGAGCCTTCAAGCAAAATAATCTCTTTGCGGCAAAATGAGTTCCCACAACGGCTTCAATGTTATATGTGAGATGCTTCTGGCATTTGTTGGTGGAACTGTGGTAACTCACTCGCTTCTCTTGTTTGGTTTTCAGATCCCTGCAAATCCATGGATGTTCACTGTCGATGAGCGGGCGTAGAATTCTCTGCTTCCTCACTTTGATGCGGAGTAACCAGAATAATCGATCCGGGACAAGATAAGAACTGTTCATACCAGAGCCACATGAATGTAAAAGCTTTCGCGGTCTGTCTGTTTACATCCATCATCAGCTGCGGAATTACTAGTAGGCCTTTTTACTTCGAAGCCTCATGGGGCTGCCGAGTCGGATGAGCTTCAACCAGCCCATCGTAAAGACTGTGATGAGTTTTTGCGCTTTTGCTTCAACTGGTTGTTTTGAACTTATCTCAGGAGAGAAACGCTTTCCAAATGAATGGAACAATCAGTATTCCTCTATTCAAAAAGATGCATGGAGGCACATTTCTCACCACAGAGGTATAGGTCCTACACCTGTCATGAAGTGGCTATTAGTATTAATGATACTGTGAGGCATAACCTCGGGTAGTGGATGCATTGGTCACATCTCCACATCAAGCCATATTCTTCAGTTGCGCAACATATACAGCTACACAACGGCTGCGGTCTTCCTCGGTCTCAAAGGAGCCCTTGACCTTATAGACAGATCAGTCTTGCATATAATTAGCCAGAGGAGACTGCCTCTGAAGTTGGTAGATACACTTTGTATTCCTTTCGTTCCAAAATTTCCGGTCAAGTGAAAGTTTACGACAACAGATTTTCCTACTTTTAGTGGATGTGACGTAAACTTCAATGGATCGAAGTTAGTGGTATTGAAATCGCGTATAAACAAAGACTAGTAGAGTTTGGCTATTCGGACGGCAGTGCCTTGTGATTTAACGTGTGCCAGTCAAATAAGGGTATGCATTAGTAGTGTGTTGATTCAATGATGACGATGCTATTTGACGAGCGTCAGCCCACAGTGCCGTTTGGACAGAACTTCCGATATTATCTTTAGTCCCAATGCGCTGTGCACCATTGGATTGCAAAGCATTGCTTTAGGACTTTGAGCTCCGTATCCCTTGAAACCTTCGGCAAAAAAACTTCATTTTATTGAACGGTTTAATTATTTGGTCAGCTGCGTAATCCATGACCATGCTGTGACAGCAGAGATCAGCAGAGAGTTCGCATTGCCAAGGCGTGAGCAGCATTGAGGAATTTCGCCATGTATGACGTCAGAAACGAAATTCACTAAGGCCGGAGGACGAGAGGCCCGAGGAGTACAGACCGTGGCTTCGCAACGCAAATTGAAGGCGGCTACCGTTAAATTAAGTGCTTTGGGATCTTTCGCGCCTTTCTGGTCGGGATCCGCATGATTCTCCTTGCACGTGGTTAGAAACCCACGTAGTCAATTCTAGTTGCGTGCATCTATCTCTTAATAGTTTGCCTGCCTAGGAGTGTTTACCTCTCACTATACGGTGGGCTCAGTTCGAGTGAGATTTGCAAAAAACTTTGAATCTACTGGTTACTCCTTACTTACTCGTTACTGTTTGAAGGTAAGCATGTCTATATTGATCTTTTGCCGTAGGTATATAAGGCTATTTGTAAAAACTCCCCACCCATTTTCGTTTTCACTCTTTACTAAGCATTCTTTCTCAAGATTGTATGGCAGTTAAGCACTAGTTGTTATCAGTGGCGTATTGCTGCCGGTGATGATGGCGATGATGAGGATGATGACACTGATGACCGAAACTGTAGTAGCTGTAACCAAAATACAGTTGTTACATAGCTTATAGTTGAAGTGAAATGAACTAATTACCGAGCCGTGCAGTTGTCAGCCAACAAAATGTTACAAAGAAATACGTGACCGAATCTCTCCAGAAAATGATTTCTAAAGACCATCTGTTCCATTGCTCAAAACCATTTCGATAAGTCATAGCAAGTAAGAGATGCCCCTTAGGACTGCACTCCTCGGAATTTCTTCACAATACTCGGACAAAATCCGGTATTCTCAAGTGGTTGGTCATCGGCGGTTCGCTTGTTTAGAAACTCACAACTGAAGCTTGACTCAAATCCAATGCCGAATGGCGTTTCGTTTCCTCATTCTTACTGAAAACCTCACAATTCTGTTTTATTGGACTTACAACCCTTTCATTGAATAATACTTGATCAATCGTCCAGCGTACGCTACATTTAGTTTAACGAGTTCCCCAGATCCACAGGTAATTGTTTTACACGAAAAGTTCCATTGATCCGTGCTCTGAAGAATTATTTATCGCGCACAATGAAACACAGTAGTATGAGAAGAAACACTACCAAACAGTTTGTTGCACTGAGAATCAGTTCGTTTCACAGATATTCTCCTGTTAAGAAAATACTTGACTTAATTACACAGTGACCTCTAAAATGAGTGACTGGGTTAAGGGCTCATTGAATGTTGACGTGGGTGGTAAACAGGACGGTTACATCACACTCCCAAAGATACCCACAGGATTCAAGACAGGCTACGCTAAACATTATTTGTTTCCTCATCATCTACCAACATTCATAGGACTTGACTCACATACAGATTTCTACAGCTTTTGTGCTCAGGTTGAGTGAACGTCTAAGCATCTAGAAAGTTATTTTTCCTGAAAGACATATTTAGGGTTAAACTGTGGTGCTAACTGTGACGTCATTAGATGTTTTCATCTTCGCTAACCCAACAGAAGGTTTACGCTGGTGTGGGTGAAAGTTTAGTAAATTCTGCTCTGCATAGCTAAGTCAGTTTTGGTGCTGAACTGCTGATAATGACCAAGAGATTGGGGTTTAGATGCAATGCATAAAGACAGTAGTTAAGATCATTAGTTTTTAAACCTTATTTCTTGTGTCCCAGTATGGGCAAATACTGTAGTCATAACGTCGCACACAAGATTTAGCTACGGTCTTGTGGGAGTTGTTTTTTCTTTCTGTATGCAGGACGTTCGGGAAAAGAAGCAGATAGTACTCTAGAGGAACATAATATATTGAACAGGAAGGACTTACCGTATTCAGTTTTACCAATATTCACGTGCCTCCCATTCGAATTAACTGTGCGATACTGTGTGCCTAAGCGCTAGCCGTAAACTAGGATCTTGGCAATTTTGCTTATGCCTTTTAGTAAACTTGGGGAAAATAAAAGGTATCGAGCAAAGAATCCTTAATGCACTAAAAAGCTGGCAATATACTAGAGGATATGTGCAACTGAAAACAGGCTATCCCCCAAAAATCTACCAACAAAATTTGAGAAATTTTACCTACCTATGCATCTATCTATCTATCTATCTATCTATCTATCTATCTATCTATCTATCTATCTATCTATCTATCTATCTATCTATCTATCTATCTATCTATCTATCTATCTATCTATCTATCTATCTATCTATCTATCTATCTATCTATCTATCTATCTATCTATCTATCTATTGGTATCCATTGGTGTCTTTTTGCATATCGTACCAGCTAAAAGCACCGACCAATTTCCAACATTCCGATACCCAAATTATACCCACAGAAACGGCCACCATGTCAACTTAGTGGAGGATGTAGCCGATTTAGAATTCAAATGATTAATATCATTGAAAAGATCGGTCGTTGGTTTGTTCGCTGGGCAATTTGATTGCAAGCGTTTCATCACCAATCTAGGTGACATCATCAGTGCGTTGTTAGGGAGCTTAGTGGTGCACAGCGATGGGTTGGTGGTTGTTGGTTGAAAAGATCTGTAGATTATTCGTTCCAAGTCCACCGAAACCCATCAAGTCCGTGCCGAATGTCAACTCAATTTTGTCAGTTGTATAGTGTCCCAAGATAACCCCCAGTACTGCAAATCTGAACCAACTGACAATTGCCTTATGAATGATGCTAAAATCCTGCAGTGTTCCAGGCCCAGTGTAGTAACCCCAGGTAACCTAACGTGTCTCGCTGGGATGATGATTATGTCTCTAGTAAAGTGCCTGTCAAAAAATTTCTTTCAAAATATGAGATTAGCAGGATAACAATTTTGCAGCATGGGTGCTTCGCCAAGCCGTCAACATCAAAGCCTACGTTTATTTGTTATACTTAAAATGTCAAAACAAATAGAGGAGAGGGCTGAACCGGAGCAAGAATTATGTAATACAATAGTCACTGAACTCCGAGTTCATCATCAAAGGTGAGCTATTTAGCTGCACCATACGCTCATTTATAAGCTTTTCCTGGAACATGACAGCTTCAAGTGCACTATGTGTAAATTTTATGGAGCCCTACATGTAAAACTCTTACTTCAAAATCGTCAAAGTATTCAGACAGACATTTTTTCCACAAACATTTGCTACAATCTATTCAAAATGTTACAAAACTCATAGCCACATGGTAAACCTTTTGATTTTCATGCTAAAGCGTGTCCTTTCAATACTATTCGAAAAGGAGTTCAGTTTCCTATCAACCATGTGCCTGCAATTGGAAGTCTCGTTACACGCAGCATGAGTGAGAAGATACGCCGAATTCGTCCAATGGCCGACCGCCCCTTGGATAGTACGCGAAAAGCCGGTGGTTTGTGTCTACCCGCTGGAATGTATTTGCATTCATACTACATGTAATTGGACTTCTCATTTCGAGACCTAACAAATTCTCTCTCAGGTTGGAACGCTGCGTCGCAAAATCCCGCGATGCTTCTCTGTTGAGCGCTCAAAAAACGAGTAGAATGACATTCATTGAGGAAATGGTTGTAAGAGGGTGAACTTGTATTAGGTCGAATAATTTCCTCTATGAACTGTTCACAGAAAAATGGGTATACTTTTCGCAAGTGACAGTAATTCTTTATGCGTGGCATAGTACTCCAGGTTTGCAGTAAATCTATTACGACTTCGGCTGTATTGAATCACCTATGATTTAGTAAGTTACTTAGAAAATAGTATCCCTGACATCGTCTGGACAAAACACACTACTCGTAAGGTTTCTGAAGACTTTTCGGCAGCCTAAGGCCAGTTTCATCAACCTCCAGGCTCATGAGGTGCAGTCTCCGAGGTTTTGTCAACCTCATGTTCCGTTTTAACTCAAACTAGAAGCAATTTGCGAAATACATTCAATTGTACACAAATAGTTTTTAACAGGAGACCCAAATGAATCCAGCTGGATCTCTCCTTCATGATATCATTCTTCTTACATCATTGTATTTTCACATGATTCTGTTTTTACTCTGAATGTGACCATTTCTCAAGCAGCACCAGTGCAGTTCTGCAGCTCGCAGGCAGGCCGGCGAAACAAGCAGGTTGGAAAATTCTTGCTAGACCCAGGAATCCCGGGCTAGTAATTTTAAATCCGCGGCGATGTTAGGAATCCATCCAGAATATTCGCAACCAGTGCGAACATAACTCTCTTTCCAGTGTTCACTCCGTACCATTGCTTCATTTGTAAAAATTTTGAAACATGCTGCAGTGTATGCAGAAACAGCCGAAGAAGGAAGTTTAATCTAATCATTCCCTGCACAGATCACAAGTAAAGTATTCGGACTTGGTCGGGGTCTCCGGGTTTTAGACAACTTCTACTGGACCCCACCTGTTGGCCCAATCTAGTTCAAGCGAAATCAGCTGCGAAGCTAATCATAAGGTTGCTGGAAACTCTTCGACAGCCTGCATGACCGGATGCGACCAAAATTGCGGACTTACGAATGGACTTTAAATGGTTTTCATGTCATGACGAACGTAAACCCGGGCTATTTTCTTGCTTCTTTTCCATTCACTGTTCATGGTGCAAGTGGCTTTAATTAATGAAAACTCTGATATGCAAGTTGAATATCATTTTGGTAGAAGTATGCTCAGTAGCACTTGTCTTAATGCAAGGTATCCGGTCCACCACACTAGGTTTTGCATGTTTGCGGACAACGGAGTATTGCTTTCGCCTGCGCATGATGGAGTTTAACTTTCAGCACAGAATTTCGCAACTGATGTCATTGCACAGCTTGGTCAGCTTAGCAGCGACAGAGGAACTTTCGTTATACACCCCTCCGAAATTTCTCCAAGTATTTGACCTGCAAGAGAGCTATGAACTGCTGTACATCCTAGTGCAGCCTGAGTAACAAACTGTTTATTGACAATGCGACACGGTTTCCCCAGGTAGTCTGGCTCTAGATAAACTGGATAAACGGTTTTGGAAAAACCAGCACTTCTAATTGCAGGCCATATTACTTGTTGATAAACCGGTGGTCCTTACTGTTTACTTATGCGACATTAAAAGCTATATGCTAGCCCCATATCGGATAAAACGACTGAGTAGCATTCACACGTAACGCATGAGGAAGCACCTACTACCGGCTGGATTGAAGAGATGCCAGGAAATGATGCTCCCCAACGGGATGCCTTATAGTGCCTCCATTCCGACGTTTGCAAAATAGCCAGAAACCCGATATCACATTGGTTTCTAGGATGTCAAGACAGAAGGAAGCGATGTCGGAGAGGAACGTCGATATCCGGACAACTTGGGTAAAAGTCTGAAAGCTGCCATCATCAGCCTTGTGGAGTGGAGGGTGGGAGCACAAAACAGTGTAGAATGGAGGTTTAGCGCATGACATGGTGTTCTTCAGTTCTGTTAGCTACAGCTTCGAGCCAAGATTCTGAGACGTGCAGAACGCAGGAGCGTCCTTAGGGCTCTTGTGGAACAAGCTAGACTTGTAGCAGCTGCAGCTACACTAGACTGATTGGCCATCACCGACCACCATAGGTGAACAATTGGTGGACAAAGTACCATTACCAAACCTGCCTCAGATCTCTAACGTAATCATACGTATATAAGTCTGCGACGGTGACTATTGCCTACAGTCCAAAACAGAACAAACCATAGGTGAAGGTAGCACTTCAACTTGATTGCCAAGCGGTGGGAGTCGCTAATCCATTGGAAGCAAATACCACTGAGTTCGGCTGTTCATTTTTTTTTCCGTGGGTCTGTGGACGACACGATTTAACACACCGAGGGCGTGGGTGTGTTAATCCTGCGATGGCGTTAGAAGTGACTGGAATGAAACCATCGTGCAGACCAAAGCAATTCAGACTCTGGGCAACTACAGAAAGCGATGCGGGTGTGATTCGGGTTTCGCCTGTTATTGAGGAAGCCCATCAGTTCCAGCCGGAGAAAACCTCATTGCGGTGCTAGTGTTTAAATTTGGTCAAGCAAATTAGCTGACTTTATACTGCGGACATTCCTGATTGTTAAGTCTACTGAGCTGGAGACAGTATATAAAAATGGTCACCAAAACATTACATAGAGGATTGAAGTCCACACGTCATACGAGCACGCGGGTGACTATGATTAATAGGTGAGTTTACCTGCAGCGTAACCAAACGTCCCGGATTTTTCTACAAGGATGAAGAAATACATTTAGCTAATTTGGTGAAGTTTTAATTCGCTGTTTGAAAATTGCGGTCCCCATATTCTTCATCTATGAACTTTGTACCCCAAATGCCTCTAGTTCCGTTATCTATTTGATCCGACTTTTGTTGATTCAGCTGTTCCACACATCTAAACCAATATGATCTGTGTGTCGACTGTGCTCTGAACAGTCAGTGATATCTGAAAGCTTCACCACTCTTTTCCCACAGCAGCACTTGTCCGCAGCACTATATCTTAGGCGACCGTATAGTTCCATTTGTGGAACACAACCGCTGTATAAGTAGGAGATCAAACCTTCAAAAATGAGCGGGATTGCTTTCAGTTGTGGAACGTCTTGTCGACTGCGCAAGATGGCTCAGTGATTAAGGTGCAAGTTTACTGTCCGGAAGGTCCGTGGTTCAACCAAACCTCAGCATCTTGACTAAGCTGTCTAGTCTTGGGAAGCCTGCCAATATCTCAGTCCTCGTGCCTCTTTCGATTGACATGGTAGCTATGCACCTAAAAGATGTTACAATTGAACGATTAACTGCTGGATGCACGGTTGAGTTTACAGAGCAAGAAGTGACTTTTTGTGACAGCTCTTGTACAGAAACAACAGGTTATTTGCTAAAGCTGGATAGGCAAGTGCCCCTGGTGCGTTTTATGAATCGTAGAGAGACCGACCATGCATTGTGAGTTTCACATGTTTAGCCAGGTATGGCTGTATTCTCCTGTCTTGTTTCCTCTGGTTTACATCAGGGAAGGAGCATTTAGTTTGTTGCACACGCACTTAAGCGCAAACCTTATCCAACAACAAGTAAAGTACAAGAAAGCCCATCTTCCTTAAATCTGAAGTGACAGAAAAATCCAAAAATGGGTGGCGGAGGCTTGGTTATGGTTTGGCAAACAACACCGTAAATGTTTCCCAACAGAACTATCCCGGATGGCAAAAGCCTACCCTAATGGAGGGACTTTGATCGGTCATAAATCAGGATCAATTTTCAAAGCTATTCACAGCAGGGCAAACCAAAGAGAAAATGGCTGATCCTGTTGGAGAGGATTCCACCGCCAACGAGACAATTTGAGAGTGTTTTTTTGGGAGCACATTCAGTTGAAGAATATGATAAGCGAGAGATTCAGTTGAGTCTCTCATGAAAACCAAATTGACATGCAAATGCATTAATTGGTAAATGAATAGTGCTTCACGAGCACACGGGCCTTCAGTTTTTGGACCCTGTGTTTGACTGCCAAACCTTGCAGTAAAAGACAAGCGACACTGCACTGTATAAAGACCCATGTTGTTCTATGGAGGTGAAATGTTGGAACCTGCACGGTGAACTCCAGCTTTTTAAGGCTAAGCATTGTTTGACGACTACTCTTACAAGTCACGCCGAATTACACTACATTGAGTGAGCTCACTGGTGCAGTCGGTGTGTCGGCGTAATCCATCTTCTCTTGCGTGACAACTGATTCCTAAATCCGTAGTTTGGAGGTTAATTTCCTTTCCGTTGTATCGTTTCGTTATGTCGGGTAAATGATTAATTTATACAGCCGGAAATTCTACTAGTCTCTATAGTTCTGACAATTTTTTTCTCTGGAAAGTGTGTTGCACTGGAAAACGTTCTCTTCTGAACAGTATTTTTCTTAAAAGAATCACCGCTATCATAGGTTTTATAGGGGATGCATGTAACAACTAAGGCTGTGGTAGTTTTGGCTTATATCCTCACTGGATTCCTCGAATTTTTCGTTGAAAATATTCAGTCGGTTTTCCGCAAGCTGACTTTATTGTATTCAGTTTCATATTCTGCTTGATGAAAGGAAAATTCCAAATCGATTATCGAGGTCTTAGTCTCTAGGTAGTGACCAATCTGTGCCCTCGGGTCTTATTCTGGGCTTGCGCAAGTGTGCAACATATTTTAACCAACATATTGATGTACCAGTGCTCACAGTTGGAAACCGATGACGGACGCTGTTTAGAGAGGAGTGTTTTTTAAGAGACTTCACGATTGGCCCTGTATGATGAAGGCCAAGCGATACTTTTTCATTTCATCAATGCTGTCATTATGCACCCATTAAATTGCACGTCCATCTAACCTGACCTTGGCACAAGGAGGAGCTGTTTCCGGGCTTATTGCTGTCAATTAGAGAGCTCCTGGGAAACTTTTGAGGGCATCATAACTCGCAGTGGACTTTTCAGTATGAAAAGCATGCTTGCAATCTGATGGGTGAAATAAGGCATTCAGATCTTTGTGTGCCACAGTTGCTTGCTTGGTCAGGATGGATTGAATAGTCTGGCTTCATTAAATTCTTAGACAACTTTCCACAGGACCGAGACAGTTGATCTATGAATAAGCAGCTCTGTACTGAAGCCCTCTGCGATCTCATGGAGACTAGTTGGAAACATGTGATAAGGTATGTTAACATTTCCCTCATGTTAACATTTAGCTTCAGTCATGGACGTTAGATATGTGGATTGTGTCAAATAAAAAAGGAAGAGTTTCTTTCCGATGAACGGTTTTCAGAGTGCTTAATTCGAGATACAAGGCAGAGTGGAACAAAAACGACTGAGCTTCATTCAGGTTACAGGAAAGACATATTTTTTGAAGTCATGAGTGACCGCGTGAACAACGGCATGAGACACAAGTTCACCCTGGCTTTCAAGCATGTCTATGCTGCAGCTGGCTTGAGATTGCTCAGTGATTAAGGCACGAATTTACTGACCGAAAGGTCCGTGGTTCGAACGGGATCTCTGCATTGCTACTCCTGTCTGGACTTGGGCAACCTTGCGGTATATTTAGCCTCATGCTTCATTCGGGTTGCATGGCAGCTACGTACGGAAAGGGTGATACAGCTTAACCATTATGCTGCAGCCTATTTACTTCTGATACCGGTCCGCACAAACACGAACCTGGGCTATCTAGCCTATCTGCCTCTGATGTAGTCTACGAGTTATTTTACAGGTTTTGGAGGAATAGAAAGACTGTTGAAAGTGTGAAGAGATTTAAGAATTTTCAGTTATTTTGTCCCACAACTGAAGCCAATCTGTGATAAAGAGCCAAGGAGCACCAGGACTCACACTAAGATTCGAAGGTTATTACGAAGTTCTTGAGTGACAGTAGCGAATAATAGCTTTGTCCCTTGTTACGCTGGTCTGAAATCGCCTGAAATTATTTGCCGTAAAAGTATGTTCGGGTCACCAGAAGCTCACATGCAAGAGGCCGTGGGTGGGCGCACGGAGATAAGACACGTGACCTTATGGTCAGCAGTTTTAAGAATATTGACCACATGATATTATTGTGAATAGATACGAACTACGATACTTCTTCGTCTTCATTCAGACCGGATATATGTTTGAAACGTAGAAACTTTCACTGATTATGTTGGCTAACGGGTGGACCCGACTGCTTATTGTGCGTAGGCCATTATTTCGAATATATATATATATATATATATATATATATATATATATATATATACTGCTTTCTCTAAACAAATCACTTGTTGAATGGCACTGAAACCCCAATGCTTAACATTGGATTTGCCAACAAATATGAGAGCTCTGGCGACAACTACGATATTCTGTCGTAACGCTGAGAGGTTGCAAGGTTGCGATGATGATCTTTTGTAACTCAGTAATTTCTGACAATTTATGTACCCATGAAAATCAGTGACCCATTCTACGACCACCCTTGCAAAACTAGTAACGTCTCTCACGGCGGGTTTTCGATCGAGTTGAATCTTGTTTCATAGTATTTTGGTCATCCTTTTAGCGACCAAAACATAGTTACTGACATCACACCTATGATTTGTTCCCAAATCCATGGCCTCAAATGACCGATATCTGAAGTGTTGGGCTTTTGCACCAGTTACATCTGTCTGCTCTAAATGTTGAGTGCCTGGGTACTATACGATGTCGGGTACAGGTAGTTATGGTTTGGACTAAATGTGGTGTCTGGTTGTGGTATCTTCAGCCGTCTTACATTCTCGGCCACATGTAATGGCGCAAATAATCGAGAACTACTACAAACGCCCGTCCTTCTTTGAATTTATATTTATATTGCTTACTCTAACCCACTAGACAATGGTTATCGCTCCGTTCAACCATATTAACTGATCGTATCTTTTGACTTGGAGTGAGGTTTGGTTCCCATGCTGGGACACTTACCAACGGGTATTATTTTATTCTAGGGTCACAAATTGGGTAGTTATTCAACGATGGAGTGAAGACGACGCGTAATAATGCCACCAACATACAGACGGTAAGTAGGAACTGGCTTCACTGTTGAAGTTACAAGTGAGCAAGCGTGAAGTGAAGACTGCGTCGACAACCCGGCGTCAGGACTCAAATTCAGTTTTCAACAGAAACTGGTGTTTGACAAGTGTCAATGGGGGGGAATTGAGAGATTCTCGGTGGGATGGCGTGCAAGTATCACAGGTAGGTATGACATTGGGGCTACTACCTCGATAGGCTGAAATAAAATTCCACATCCGAAGTTCGGTTAATTTGTCTGGTTTGAATTACGGAACTATGAAACGTGGTGGGCAGAAAACTGGCATCTAAGCTTTAAGTGCGGTTGCCAATGTGACCATGCAAACAGCCTTATCACACTTTCAGCGGTAAACTCATGCTGCCTGTGAGGTGACTGTTCTGTCAATAGACTGGACTAGTCGAAGTCACTGGTTTGACTTTGGACGATTGAAATCATCTATGAATTCGAATCTATCGAAGGGTGTTCAGAGCCGGATTAGATCGGTTTCACAGAATCTCTCCTGTATCGATCGAAACTCAGACATAACGTTGAGCAGAAGCGTTCGAGCAATCCAAATGGGGGTTTGATCTTGTTCAGTTGGATTTATGACCCGTAAGTGAACACTCGACTGCTATCAAGTCCATGACCCAACAAATTCTCACATGTTTACTTCAGCATTGTAGATCAAATAATGTCAAACGTGCACGAATGAATTACTTTCTTTCTTTGGTGGAGGGGAATGAATCCATCCAAATAAATTGGGGTAAATCGATAATCATGCCCTGTTCTTTTTCTAGAAAAAAACGCGCTCATTAGGAAAATGACACCACAAAAATATCAGTTTGACCTCAATGTAACAGAACTCGGCGTAAATTGTTCTGACCATCTTATAACGGTATACAAATCCGTGGTCGAAGAATGGCGAAAAAGAGTCATGTCAGGAAAGAATTTTTGGACCGCAATTACACTTTATGTCAGTTATCATAAGAGCGGTTTACCTATGGGCGGCCTATAATCATAGCTTTTATTGATTTCGAGAGCGCATTCGATCACACTGACCGAATTTTCCCTTAAAACACGCCTGGGTAACAGAGCAAAGCTGCAGCTTTTTTATAAATATCAGTAGCTTTTGTATTAATTGATTTGTAGGTATACACAACTAAAGAGGAAAACATTTAAAGTCCTCAGGGGGGGGGTTAAGTTAAGGCTGTTCGAACATCTTATCTTAGTTTACTTTGAAGGTGATAGGATTACCAAATGGGCAAACCATTGAACAACCGTCTATGGGGTTGAATCAAGGAATCAAGAATCTTGCATTGTGTTGTAGGCAATATTCTCATTTTCGACAATGGGGAAACAAAGAAGTTCTTCATAACGGAACTCCGGGCCACCATGCTACTTGCCAAAAACTCTGCGACTGTTTTGTACTGTCTGACGATAAGCCACTTTATTCCGAACACTCGATCTCCGAAATCAAATATCCCTGGGGAAAAAGAACAAGTGAAAAACTTGTCACGGCATACGGTTACCATTTTCAACATCATATTGTCCATTCATGTGAGACAGTGTTCGAAAGCATTTCCCACACACTGCGCGAGCTCTGGAATAAATAAACCTCAAATAAACCTCACCCCCCCGTATGCACCAACTCCCAGTACAATAAAGATACCACTAGCACTATTCGAATGAGAAATTTTGCGGCGCAGCAAAAATAGACCAAACGTTGCACGAAAAACAAACTTCTCCAAGAGAGTTGTGAGCCAGGGTCACTCTTTTCATTGTAGCAAGAAAATTCGTGGAAGTTTGAGGACAATTTTAACACATGAGGAAGATTACAGGACGCACTTACACTGAAGAAAATAATTGCGTGGCGAAATCTTGGCAAAAGAGAAATGGCCATATCAGGCTTCTTGAATTCAGTAGTTCTAGGTGAAATCCAGAGTCAAAAGTTTGAATAACGCAGAAAACCTATTCAATTAGGTGCTACATCTGCGTAAAACATTAAGCGGAAAATCAATAGTAATAACAGTTTTCATTTGCCACTGGGATCTAAAATACCAGGCTCTATTTGCCTTTAAATTGCTCATCCACCAGGGGCAAACAAACTCAAACGACCAGCATCTTGTGCCTCTTCGTCAAATAGACGACAGTAATGCATTCAGAACCTGGGGCGCAATGCTTAATGAATGGACAGAAATGTGGTGTGACAGCCAGTAATTCCTGAACGTTCTACTTACCAACATCACCGATCGACTACTACATTGTTAGGTTGATCGTATACCTGAGATAACAGGCACTTTTATCGTTCCTCGCAGGTTAGGTAATCATATAAGTCAGATGTCGAAAATATAAAATTTTGACGATCGATCCACTTTCATTTTTGAGGGTGGTACTTGAGAGTGAGCAGTGTGTTGTAAGTTGTGGTCACCAGTAGACCAGTTTAGTTCACAAGATAACTCGCACTCAGAGGAATGCAAACGTTACTGAAGCCTCCGATGGGTTTGCTCAAGTAATCGAGATATAAACAGGCTGCAGTTTACACTGTAGCACGGATACATGAGTGACTTTGGAACAGAGTCGAAAACCAATAGTAAAGATGGAAAAAGCCGACTTGGATTTCCACAGACTTGGCCAAAGACCACTGAATATCTCACCTCAAAATTCATGCCTATAAGCTTTCAAAATTTTTCAGCGGGACGTATAGGATGCCATCTCATTTCCATTACTTTTGAAGAGGACATTGTTCTCAAGGATCCTAAAAGCCACTTTCTCGGTGTTAGCCTCCAGTTGTGAAGAACAGTTTATCTTTCTTGCTTTTGAAGAAGTCTTTTGAATAATTGGTTTTCTTATTTAACTTTAGGCATGTTCTCGGGAACCAAAATACAGGGGCTTCTAGTCACATGAATAAAGCCGTATTAAGGTTAAAAGAAGCGAGATTTTTCCTTGTATGGAACTGGATGACAACATTGGCTGCGTTGCCTAGCGCATTCTGCAGTCCCACCCAACTTTCTAAAGTTAAGCGAACCGGGAGCTCCAAACGATCAACTTATGGATGCTTGATCGGATGCAGAATCCTCCAAGATGAGCTTTATTGGTGGTATTCCGAAGACCTCTGAATATTATGATCAGTCTACTCCCGCAGTTCAACCTTACTTGCTGCCATTCGATAAGAGGACAACCTCGCCTTCCAATATCTGTGGTGTTCCACAAATCATTCTCATCACAAATCGCGTCACATTGTATCCTCTTTTGCCAGGAACCCTGATTAACCAAACAGCTTTTTGATTCGGTGATCTTGCGAAATCTTATCCCCCACTACAAGCTATAAGCTCTCAGCAATCGATCATAAGGCAGTTCGGCATGGTGGTATTATAGTCAGCTGGTGGTCAAGCAAACAACAACTGTTGGTTGTGATTTTCATCTTCGAGTTTAGTTTCATTCAGCTCGGTAAAAACGCTAGACAGACTGCTTTAAATCTAAAACGAACCATTCACGACCATTGATTTTCGGTATCTGGCTGAATACCAGCTTCAATTTCTCCGAACTGCTTTACGACAGAAGGATGCGCTCACTGATGCACATTCCACAGAAGTGTCTGTGACTCTCCAAAAAAGTCGAAATTCTGCACACCGTAGAAGCCGGACAGATTAATCCTGAGAGTGTGGAGACGTGTGGTGTTATCCATTGTTAGGTGTGGGGCAAAGTTCAAAGCTGATTTTATCAAAAACCGATTTAAGGAACGATCGGAAGCTGCGACAATAAGTAGCTCAGGGGAAGAATAGTTTCACAGGATGAGTGAAGCTCTCATCTGAGTTATCATTCGAGGAGCCAGTATATACGTGACCACATGATGTGGATTCTCTGAATGAGGGATGAGTGAGAGCTAAGTGAGAGTTGTTCACACTGCTGATTGGCCGTTTATAGCTAAACGACTGTGTTCAGCCGGTGGCCGGAAGGTCGCGGGTTTGAGTTTGGTAGGGTACGCACTGCTGGTGATTCACAACAAGGATGAAGCAGCTGTAGAGTGCTTCGTGGCTTTTCAGCATAGGCTGACTTCATTTACAGGACGAAATCTCTATTGAAATTTAGCAAATCTGTTCACAACACCGTCAGTTAAACATACGCCATCTCCCATTCATTTCATACAAATTCGTCAAAAGACGTCAGTTACAGTCGCTTGGCGTCGGTATGATATAAGCTTCCAAACCACATCTCCTGAACTTTCACTTGACCACAGAATTGAGAGTAGAAAAGGTAAAACGAAACATTTTTATCACACGCCTTCAGTTTTCTCTATTATTTGGTTCGTAGCAAAATTTGGTAGACCTGCGGAATTATTCCCTTCGTGGTAGCCGCTCATACTTATAGCAATGTGAAGTTGAAGTAAATTTCAGTGTCACTGATTACGAAAATTAAGATACATCGACGGAAATAACTATTTTTTCAGGAACTTCCATAAGGCTGCTGTTGTTTAATGTGAGGTAAAGGCTAGCTTATGAGTCGCAGACTACAGGTGTTGTCCAGACCCCACTGGGGATTCAAAAATGATGGAGACGAATCGTGCCTGAAAAAGAGCTTCTCGAATATCCAGAACTAGGTGAAATATAAACCAGATTTTTTAGTGGAGAGTGGATGCTTTAATCCGGTTAAATCTTATACGTACTTTCGCTATTCATACAATTGGCCCAAGCTTGGCCAGAAATGCAAGCAAGTTTGTGGAACCCAGTATTTTAAGCGGTCTACTGACAACACTTAAATATCGTGGCTAACTTTATTCGTGCACCACTCTACAGTGACTGAGAAATAAAATTTTCGTGGTCTTGTTTAATTTTGGCCTCACTTTGGTCTGAAACTCTGGGTAAACAGTCTTAAATTAAGGATCATTTAGAGGGCTCCCGAAAGAACTCTTATAAGGAACGAAAACTCTGCGACTTTCCTTTCATGAACTGACTTCTGGGAGACAAACTGTCCTGCATCAATGAAGTGCCATGGCTCCTGTCAGGTTCGACATTTTGTTCGATAAACCAACGACTGTTTAATTTATGTTTTACTAAGCAGACAAAATCGGCGAATATAGAAGCAGTCAAACAGTAGTGCTCGTAATTTAGTGCACAGCAACAGCGGGTACAATATGCAAAATATAAATGGGGCTATTTTCTTCCATTTCTTAAAAACAGTCGGTCCCACAAGCCTCAAGTCGACAGTTCCAAGCATCATCCCGTAACCTAACCACCGGTGTGTGGTCATTCTATGCATTTTATGTCCGGATCTTCCGTACAAAATTCCATAAACACCAGCCACCTATATGACAACAAAAACGCGCGGCTTGAGAGTGGTCATAAAACATAAGCAATGGTGCATGATTGGAAGTAAGATATTACACCGGTTTCTTCTCCCTAGATGATGTAACTGGTTAGCATTCAGAGGTTCCCGGACATTAGACTGTTACTTTCTATATCTTACTGCTCGAAAACAGTAGTTGTTACGCAAAGTTACACGATTTTCGAGTTGAGATAGAGTTGACAGCAGAAAATCCAACCATGTAGTAATATGTAATTTTATCTGCCTGGGAACTATCAACTCACATACGCTAACTAGTCATCAAACCTAGCGGATAATTTGACCATTACCAGTAGGTGATCCGGTGAGTTCATTGGAAGCCAATTAGGAGAAGTGTGGTCAGTTCCTGGAACTTTTATCTTTCGCTCGTATTGGAGCTCATAGAGCCTTTAGGAGGTTACTAACATGTAACCACGACAGAACAGCTCAAGAAAGTAATTGATGTGTATGTGTACACCGGGGCTGGATGAAGGAGACAGCCCGTGCAGCTCAACAATCAGTGGTTCACAGGCACCTCCATATTTCTTTGAAACTTTATGAGTAGTGGATTGGTTATTCTTATGTGTGGGGAACCACTGGCGTATATGTGTGTGTGTGTGAACGACAGAGATTTTGGTGCGCCAGCAGAACGTATCTCTCATCTATCCAGTAAACGTTTTCATAAGTTATGAGTGTATTCACGTGACTGATTTATCATCAACGCTCCGTATATCACCGCATGGCAAACCCAAAGACTTTCAGGAAAGCCCTCAGATGACGATCAAATACCTCAGGCCGCTCCATCCTTACCACGTCATACCCCCTAGATTTTACCGTTTCCCTCAGATTCATTTATGTACGTAAATCCTAATCTGGCAGAAAACAAGTATCGCACCTCGACAGACTCATCTGGAGTTCATTCCACCACAATGCCTTATGCCGTCCTCAGGAAACACCAGGCCGTATGAAAGGACAACCATTTGTTTGTCTTCTCATTAAGAAAGGCAAAGAAACCTGCAGAATTACGCCAGTACAACGTCGAAAATATTCAAAGTTGAACATTTCCTCAACTGCTCAGCCAACTGTAAGGCAGCCTATTCCAAACAGGTTTCAATGAGCGGAAAATACTATTCAGCTAGAAAAGATGCGCATAAATGTTGGTGTTCGAACCCGACCTATGCATCTCGACTTCTCCTGGCTTGGCTTGGGTAAACTGGCAGTATCCCAGCAGTCATGCTGCCTTTGGGTGGCATGGTAGCTAGGCACCAAAAGGGTGTTACATTTGTACGATTTCTTTTCTTCCACAGCTTGAACAAGAATGGTAACTCATGATTAGGTTGTTAAGCCATGTATGCTCAGGCTCGCATAAACCATAGAAAACTGCATATGGGACCACTCGTTTTTCGCTTGCCTTAACAGACTTCTTCAACAATTTATTTTACTTTCATTTCGTGATTGCAAATACAATATGAAGGAGTGGATACCTCAAAATCAGTGAAATTACGAACACAATGCGGCGAAATGGACAAAATGATTCGGCTAATCTAGGGGTGTCAGAATTGACCACGCTGGAGGCCACGAAAAAGAAGACAGGATAGGGAGAAAATTCATCCGCTAAATATCTGAGACAAAAGAACGTTGAGATCGATGTGTTTTTACGTACTTGTGTCACAATACTAGTAGTAATAACAGTAACTGTAGGTAGTTTCGAGGAAAAAGATGTGGACACCTGGGCCAGAAAGGGACACATGAGAAGACAAAATACAAGGCACATTAAAGCTCAACCACATAAAAAGCAAAATGGTGAAGACTTCCAGCTCACATCATGGTCATTATTATTAATAATGTTATTACTATCGGCCTTGGTGGTAGCTGCAGTGCTGAAGAGCCGATAGCGCATGCACCCAGCACAATTGGGTCACCTACCCAAGCACACTCATAAATATGGAGGCCTCTGGCATGGGCTGTTTGGCAGCTGTTTGACGCCACGGCAACTAGGTTGTGCACATGATCGACATGAGATTTTTTTGCTTTTGCCGATCTAGCCTGAGTATAAAGAGGCCCCTCTTGGTACTGGAACCTTTACGCCGTCTTGTGGAGCCAACCTTAAGCCAGCCCGATCCAAATGTGTTAGCACGGTGGTGCTTTTTCTCCAAGTCAGCTGCAGTCATTGTAAAACGTCAAAAATGCGTTTATCCTAACCGACATGCTCAATTTGTGTTTTACGCACGGAACAACTCTCGCCGTAAAAACAAGGCGCCATCAAAATCGTGAGAAGAGGAGGACAAGGGCGACTAGAATGAGAGTATCAGCAAGGTATGTGAAAGTTGGCGCTTTGTATATGCACCTTTTTATTTAGGTGGTCCATTTATCGTTCAAGAGCGAGGAGAATGTAGGGACAGAAAATGAAGAAAAGCGTTCAAAAACTGTTTCAAAAATCCTCTGCAAAGTGAATTTTGAAAAGATAACACGTTACAGGACGGGCGCGTAGATATCCGGATTGTGCCGCCAGAGAGCGAGTTTCATAATTTTACGAAACGTGGTGATCAGTGAAAGACATCGAATCTTTGTGCGTTCGTGCGAATACTTTGTGTCAGCTGAGGAGTGCTCTGCGCATTTATTGAGGAAGTTCAGTCAATGTAAACAGATTTCAGTCTACATAAACACGTTTTGAGAATAATGTAGAAGGCATGCTAAAAGCTGGTGGATAAATCCAATACCAAAAGATCTCGACGGCTTTTGGTAGCCTTCCAAAGTGCCCAGCAAAGTATTTATCCAATGAATGTGCATACCAAATAGGTTTTCAGGGCTCTGGAACAAACATTTCCTGTCGAGAAAGGGCATTTATATACATTGTTGAGGAACTCGGATAGGATGCAGAGGATAGCCGGTCGATACTTCGAAAGATCTTGATGTATATTATTTTGAAATATTTTGGTCAAAGAGGCATAGGAGCCTCTAAGAAACGGCGTAGGATCCTGCTGCAAGTGAGACCGAAAATCTGGTGGTTCTTTCTGTTCGAAAAGGTCACGCAGTGATGTCGGAAATGTCGATATTGTCAAACACATTATAGGGAGTGCAACCGATTTCCTAAAAAAATGAAAGGGTACGGATTAGAATGGTTCCGAATCCAATCTAAAATTGTGATTAGATTCGAAAATTTCAGTGAATTCTTTTACATTTGGAATAAGGGAATACTAATAGTCTTCGCTGAGCGCATGAAAAGAGCAAGCACAAAACTCTATAATTATTTCACACTCATTCGCATGATTAGGCCTCTGTCCTTATGAGACTGGTGTCCGTCATATTGCTTGCATAGAAGGCAGTTTGGTCGTTGGTTATTTGGCGGTTGGACTCCGAACATTTCATCGGCAATCGAGGCGACTTCGCCGGTGCTCTGGTAGTTTGCGGCGTTTTCATTTCGGTAGTTGCGTATATGCAGTTCTTCCAAGGATACCTGCAGCTGAACTGTGATTAGTCAATCGGACCCGTCAGTTAACTGCAGTCACAGCACAGCCATCAGGTACCCTTCGACAAACTACAGAAGCGCAAACGTCGACAGAGGAACATCACAACCAACGGCACAATAACAACCGATAACCAGGAGTCTGCAGACCAATGTTCAAGCTTGGAGATCAAATAAAACTCACCGGAGCTATCAATATTCCGCAAACATACCGCACGGTATGAAGAACAGCTATCTGTGTTTCACAACTAGGATATAAATTTTCCGTAAACTTTAGGGTACATCAGTAAAAAGACGGTTAGAAGCATGGACCTCACAAGTTGTACTCCTTTGGGATAAGGGGACGAGAGCACGGTAACTCCTTAAATATATAGAAATATTGGTAGCTTGGGTGCGTTAACTGGCAGTAGATTAGGTGGCTGTTGATCTGTTCTCCGAGATTGGCAGTTTGCTGGCAGACGTTTCGTTACCAATCCTGGAGACATCATCAGTGGGTGGTTGGTGATGTGTCGCTGATGATGCCTTCACAACTGGTGACGAAACGTCTGCAAACAAGTTGTCAAGCTTGGTAATCAGGTCAACAGCCACCTGATCTACAAAGAAGTACCACCTGGAGGAAATGACTTTAGTGACTCTGAACATTTCTACTGCAGAAAATCCCTCATAAGGAGCATGGACTCTAATAGTGAAATGCGTTTCATTCACGTACAAGATATTATGATCACAGACGAGTCTTAGGTTTAAAATCCCATCCTTAACTGTCTAAACAAGACTTTAAAGAAAAAACGAAACAAATATAAACTGGACCACTGTTTGGAACACAGCGAGCATGTCAGTAAAGATCGACCTGTGGAACGGAACAGGCCCACTATGGAAGTTTTCTCACCAACCGCACATTCCGTCAGTATGCATAATAAAGGCATGCTCGGCTAGTTGACTAAAATCAAGGAATTCCCATATAGACTTCCATAAAATGGCTGACTGATACAGTCAGTTAAGCGAGGCATTCCTTCTCCGACTAAGTGACCTCAAAGTGGTTTTTTGTTTGGATTCCACCTATTTTGCTTTCAGAAACCACTTGTTCGTGTCTGACCTGAGTGTGTTCAAAGGGCCCTGTTTTGCTCTCAACTCCACCGACGGCTGTATGTGTGACCTTGGAAAAATTGCATTATTCACTGGGGAAAATGTAATGTCTGAGTCCAGCGAGCGCGTTCATTTATCACCGTAACGCTTGGCTTGATACGTGAAATGGTTATGAACTTTACACACCACCTCAGTTGGTGAAACTCGCATTCACTATCCAGATCTCCTATCGCGCTTTCGGGCTGGTTCACATGTTCATATAGCGCAGGTCAGTGAAGTTCACTTGAATGAAGTTGGAAAGCCATATCAAAATATCACCACTTTCTGGATATCTATTTGTTTTGAGGATTATTTACGGGAACTCGACTTTCGGAGGGAGGTCGTAAGCAGTTTCTTCACTGGTAAGATATGAACAGTTACTCTGCACTATTGAAAATACTACGAGAAGATTTTGAGATTTCACCACACAAGTGAAGTCACTTATGCTGAAAAACCGAGAGGAACGATCCAACTGTTTTATCCTTGTTTGGAAACCACAGCAGTGTGCATCTCTAAAAAATCTACACGTATTCAGGCCAGTAAACATCCTGATAGCAGTTGAAAATTATACACTCATCCGAGTGGATAGCTTACAATTAGACAGGATACATGGCCGCTCACCCCTCAGTTACGTAGTTCACGTCAAGCGATCCGATGTTGGTCGACTGACTGACTGGTTGACTGACTTCTCACAAGGAAGACTCATGCACCTTGTGGGATACTCAGTGTTCAGCAGATTACTTAATTTTCAACACCGGGTGCTTTGATCAGAACTGAGTGGGCAGTGTATGGAAGGGTTTCGATGTCTATGTGCAGTTAATTCACACCGATAATCAATGACTCGTGTCCTAATGATGTACTCCCCAACCGCTAACCGGATCAGAATCAAATGCCCCAGAGACGCATAAGATTTACGATACTGATGATTCTCAATAAGGACAAAGCAACATTGTAGTGCACTATAACTTTCAAGCACAGATAGGCTATTTTTGCGGAATATTATCTCAGTGAGAAAGAGATATCTGATTGTTTGTCTGACAAGTGAAAAATCATTTCGGAAGGACAGTCTGTGCTTTATTCCTCAAAAGATTCCTAACCTCATGTCTATCCAGCAGACAACAAAACAAGCTGTCTCGGGTGCCTTTCTTGTTGGTGGGGGCTGCTATGTACTGTTAAGGTAAAAGTTTAATTTGTAGATACCCTCAAGAAACGTAAAAGAAATCGCACACAAGACATAATTTCGGTTTCATTCTAGACCTTAGGATCACCAGCCTGTGAGTTGGGATTCACCACATGTCTCTTACAGAATCGGGTAGATGGAGGGATGGTATTATGAGACAGTAGAAAAATTGAATAGCCGACCATGAAATGAACCAGTTCATAAGGCCTATACAATGCAATAGTAGCATCGACTTAGGTGCGTGCACTAAACACTGACTAACGGTGGTGAGATTTGAGATTATCAGCGTTACTTCTCCCTCCGGCATCAAGAGAATGTACCTACTGTTACCAGAGGTAAATCCCGTACCAGGCGATGCGTCTTTAGATCCATTAGAGAGAGGTTCATTTGGGTTTCAGGTGAGTCTCCCGCAAAACCGAATTTGTTGGCAAATGAGTGTATTTTGTTCATATATTCATATTTTACGTTTCCTTATATCGCACTCAATGATACACCCCTACGCAGTTTCTAATAGGGTATTCGTCTCAGGCATCGAAATCATGGTATCTCCTCCGGAACATTTATTGCAATTAACCGGCGTCTCAGGTGCACGAAATTGTAGCAGACTTCAAACATAGAAGCAACACTATTCTGTGTAGCTTGCTTGAGAGGAATTCGACAATTTTCCAGAAGCGATCTCAAAGATAAGTACAATGCTGACGTCACGATGAACTTACTGTAATAAGACGACTAAAATTACCATTCATATAACCACATAGATTTCGAAGTATATTTCGAGATAGTGGAAGGAAGTCGGGTAAGGAAACTAAAAATCAATCTGCCTGGAGGTTTAACTTCATGGAACACAGTATTTTCAAAGGCCTGGTTGATTGGTAATTGATGATGAAATGAAAACAAACTAGATCAAGAAGGCTGATTTGTACTGCTTTTCCAGTTGCTGGAAGGTTATGAGTAGGACTCATGCTTGTGTGTTGTTGTGTGTGTACTGAACAGGATACTCCAGTTACCACTCCAGGTCCACAACAAGCTTGATTGATTACTTCAACCGGCGCGCATTCTCCCACGGTTAACAACAAGTCTAGTCATCAGGTGTGAGTACACAAGACAGAGTAAACAGTCAAAGACCATACACATGCACACACGCAGTCCAACGCAAGTATGGTAGCCTTAACGCTGACGCAAGGAACAAGAGAGCGTGGTGTGAGTGAGACGTGGCTTAAGCGACAGACGTTTACTTCAAACACTGTAATAATTTTTTTACTGATTTAAAGGCGAATGGGATGTTATGAATTCTCCACAGGAAGCCCAAGTACTTTCCCAATTGAATAGGAGGAAGTGACATGACCCGCAACCTCAGATATGGCAATACATGATGTATCACGAGTACAAAATGAATTGCGTTGATTCATTAATTAGACTTGACAATACACAACCACTGGGAGATGTCAAGGCTCATAACCGTACATACTTTCCTTCAATCAATATACCCCGCAAAGTCCCGCTCGGCTTGGCACCCACTATACCAAACTACCAAATGTGAGACTTTTCGTTTCTGTTCTGATTGCCCCTCACTACCTAAAAGGTATAAGTAATCTGCTTGGGGGGAGGGAAGAAGTCCATGGAGTTGCATAAGCCTTCCTTTTTATAAGTTGTCGTTCGGGGAGTCAATCACGCGGCGTGAGCAGTGACTGAAGGATAGTGGTGCTACCTCCTGTCTGGATTAGAGTTAATCACCTTGCTGATCAGCCACTCGCTGCCGAATGATGTAGTGTTAAGCTAATGTCCGGAGGTTGGTGGGTCGGAACGGTCCTAGGACTTCAAGAGGGATGCACTACTTGTGATTACCAACAGCGATGAGACAACTCTGCAGCACTCCCTTGCCAATCAGCATAGATGAATCTCAATTTCAAAATGAAATCTTGACTGAACACATTTTAGTATACAACGAGCGTAGCAGTGAGGTATTAACTCTTACAAGCAAATAGAACGAGCGTTTTTATAGTGTTAGAAACATCAGGTTCGTGTCTGATTAGCAACCTGTGTAACCCGGAAAGTGTGTGTAAGCTGGCTTCACAAGGTATGATTAATGCGGCCTGCAATAGTATGGAATTAGCCAAGCTGTACTCTGGTTGAGTGACTGGAGGACAACCTAATTCTTGTAATATGGTGTTCAAGCTTCTTCCGAATGCCTTTTGTTTTTATCCCTTATTTCGAACACCTCCCAGCACAAAGACGTCAAATTCGGATCAAGGTAACCAAGCGAATGTGCTGGACGACAATGTACTGTTTTCATTTATGTTTAGACTACGTATAGTAGTCTTGCAGTGGCATCCTGCCTAATATGCCAAAATCAAGCAGTGTTCTCCGAAGTGTGAGCACTGGTGCAAAGAAACAAACTTTGCCTCTGTGTACCCCTGGATATATTGGGATTGGAAGTTCCTATAAATCTGCTCTGTTTTTCCTGATTATTTCAGCTCTTCCGCAATCGAGGCACCCCAAATATACAAAGAGGATAATTCAATCTTTAACGTAAGTAAACAAGCAATTAACGTCTAACTTCACTGCATAGGTTTAAGTGGGCAATCAGAAGAAGTCCTTCAACTAAGTCTATTTGTTATATCTTAGATAGAACATTCAGAAGTACTTTTGGAATGGTCACCTTCATGCCGGCTCCTAAAATTGTTTGTGTTAGGGAAGTGTTGAAATTTTTGAGAAGCCCTACTACAACCTATCTTGCGGTTTACGTAGCAACTACGGGTGACATACCAGAGTATGTCGCTATGGAAGGGTTGCCAGGTTTACTGGGTGCATTATTTAGTCAGAACGCAATCTGACGTCGAGCACCCCATCCGTCGGATACTATCTTTAGTGAGGTCGGCAAAAGATTCGCACCACTTATTTCCGCCATGTAGGCATCTGACTCACCAATGCTGATCCCTGAGCAAACCGAAGTGATGTCATCTCAATGTAAAACAAAGTTTTTCCAGAACTGCATTAAAATTGTAATACACAGCACACAGGATGGAAGTCCCATGAAGCTCCTACACAGCATTGAGTATATCCACAAACATCAAGTGCCGGAAAATCTTCGACCAGGTTCACTTACTTCACTCGGGTAGGATATTCCTTCCATGTGTTCCGTATTGCACTCATTAAGTCCTAAATATTGATATGGGTTGGAAAAGGGGGTCAAGGAAGAAAACAGTGGTTATTGGTTCCATCACGCAAATGTTATTTTTACAGAAAAAAACATTAGCAATAGACAGAGCTCAGAGCATCTCAGGACCGAACGAATATATCCTAGGAAACACTCGAAATTTTCGTTGGTGTATGTTATTATTCGCTTATTCGAGCTGTTTCTAGCCATTTTACCTACAGGCAGTTGCTCGGATTCGGCTATCTCCTGAAAGTATGATTACAATTAACCACACAACGTTCGAAATCAGCTAGTGCGGCCCATTGCAAACAATTTGTCATAGTGATAGTTCGGTGAATCGCGTCTGGACAACCAATCCCTTTGCTAAAGGGCCGCTCAAATCCAGTAGTGTGTGCTCCACTTGGCCGACTTGTTTACAATTTTAGAACTTAAGACAGGACACCTAAATTTATAACCAAGTTACTTCCACCACAGGTTGTTGACATGCCACACCATACACAATGCCAAATATGTACCTGATATAAAGTTTAGTTTAGTCACATTTAGTTGTTTGGCCACCAGTAATCAAAATAGCAACTTGCTTGGTTTTAGGGATTTTGTGGTACATGTCCATCTGTTATTAACCAACCTTGGCCGTCATCCCATTAGGTGCGCGAGGTAGGTTGCTTAAGTAGATCCTCGAGTAACGGTAAAGGTGGCACCGTATAAAGATCGGCTGACCTCCGGATAAGACAGTTAGCTATGGTATATGGTGGACGCACACTTGTGTCCTTTAGCTCAAGGAGGGAAGGCAACAGGAAACGACATGTGTCTGATCCTACTTCAGCGCACGACAGCTTGAACAGCTAATGGTCATAAAATAATAATAATCATGAAAGCCCAATATTAAACACTGGCCCTATTTTTTTCTATGACGAATATGTGGAGTGTGTGAACACGCAAAATGTTTTATTTACTGTCTTACAAGAAACAGTTAGGCTTTTTCCGATGAGCACTAGCCATTACCTGGTGGAAAGTTCCAACATATTGGACTCAACTGGCAACCAGATGGGCACCCATTTGGAGTTTTAGGCTGACTCTCGGTTTCTTCACTCTCATTTATTTATTGTAAACCACGGTGAAGAGGACAGGTGAACTGACGGTCGTGCAAGCAGGCCAGCTGCAAGTAACTCAAAAGATTAGGTATCCTGGTCCTTAGTGGAACACAGTCCGCCATGGTGGAATATAGTGTGAACCTGGTTGGGTCAGTCACTCAGCTGTCGATAGAAAAGGTGCATTTCAGATCCTGTTAAAATCATTTTACGCTTTGTCTTACTGCTCCTGAGATTAGCTTATAGATACCGTACGATCCGGAATTGTGCTCATCGTAGCATGACAGAAATACTACATTGAACATGATATCCTCATCTTGTTTGCCCCAAAAATCACAGGCCCTCATCACCACAGTGCCTCGGTCGGTCGTGTCCATGCTGTGCGACTCCAGCGATCGAAAAATGCCTGCCAAACTGTCAGTGTTGGTGTTTACCGCTTTCTCGAGTCCTGCGCTACTTACTCTCTTGCCAGTATTAACGCCAAATTCTTCCTGAAACAACAGCACATTGTTATATGGACTAGTCAGCGCAACGGCCACTCCCACTTTTCGACGAAGTGATCTTGCGACAATGAAACCAGATTACCAGAAGTGCACATCACACGAAACTTACCCAAACCCACATGTGGAATAGATCGTTAGCTTGTAGTAGGGAGCCAGATATTCATTTTTACACAATAAAATTGTTCAGTTTTATCTTAACTGAATGAACTTGGGACTGAAACTCGGGTTGATGTATAACGTGGTTCAGGCATTTTACCAAGACATTTTAAACTTTAGCACACAATCACGGTCACACTAAGACGTGAAAAGTTGACCGCATGACCTAAACAAATCGGCCAAAGGAGTCTCGGGTGCTCTATCTGTTTTGGCGGTAACAGCTATTAGAACAGGCTAATGGTTACAGGAAGTAGCATGGCACGTTTGTTGTGCCGTCCATCCTGATAGCAACGCAAGATGATAAAGACTGTAAAGACTGTCTCAAAAGCTACGTGTCTGCCCTGATACAAGCTGACTCAAACTTTCCCCTGATTCGTGCTTGCGAGTGACGTCGAAGTCGGCTGCGGGGTTTACGGAAGTATAATGTAAGCACTGCCAAATTACTGAGGGGGTAGGCTGTAGAGAGTAGGTTATTACGACGAAAGCTGAAACAGTCAATAATAGGCCCAAATCTGATCGTTGAGGATACAAGGCAAGCAGACATTCAAATTTCGAGTGTGGGTATGCTTGCATCAGAGCTCTTCGGTTATGGCGATCTAACAGTGCGGCACACATCACTTCATCTGACCCATGCAATCCGGTATAAAGTAATATCGCCTCTGAAATTCAGACTTATTCCGATCTTGGCGCTATTTAGTGGAAAAGAAAGCAACACTTCACCCAACAACTACAAGGGCATCAATCTGCTCAGCTATGCTTTGTTGGCGTGCGTCCTACTCAATCGTTTAACTGCTGGATTTGATGGAGCCGATAGCCACAAAAGAGTGTGGCTATTGCGCGGACCGTAAAACGACAGGTTCTATATTTACTACACGCTACTTTGATTCACCTGTGAACTGAGTCAATGCTACCAAACTTGAGGGACCGATATGGAAGAATCTGAGGCTGACGACCAAAACTGAACGTTTTCAGAAGAATCCTTCTCTGTCACCTTAGGCGGTCTTGAAATACTGTGTACTTACGCACGGCCCCTGACTTACACATGCTTCTCCGCAGAAGAATGCTGTTTTAAGTGGCCTTAATTCTCATCTGATAAAAGAATGCTCCGTCAGGCGTGCTCACGTACAGCAGATACTACAGCGCTTTATAGCCGCTTTCTATTTCTTGGACATGTCCGCCGAACGAATAGAATCCTAGTTTCGAGACAATCTGCACATCTATCAATGAAAACCGGCCAGTCGTGCATCAGTAGCTTGAAGCGGAGCTACTAGGATGCTGTGGTAAGTAGTTTGGAAGCTACCAATTTCAGTATCGTGAACTGAGAAACCGAAATACATGATAGGAATGGAGAATAGAAATGGTCAGGTCAACAAGCATCAGCCTTCTCTACCAAAATCGGAGGTTGTCTGGTGCATGTGGGACTAGGTAACAAACTGGTTGGTCCTGCAGAGACTTCGGTAGTATTTTTGGTGACGGCTTACACTGAGAGATCACTGACGAAACAGGGCTCTCAGATGGCGAAGCCTTGAAAAACAAAAGTTCAAAATGTCTGTTCTGGTTGTCTGAGAATACGAAACGTCTGAGTTGCTATCGAAGAGAACGCTGGTAGCACAGCGAACACACCAACAACCACACCACTGAGGCTTTGACGGTGCCAGAAGTGACTGATCTTTACCGACGTCACACAATCCAGATCACATCACTTTACAGTGGCTTGTTAGTACAGCGGGAAGCAAAGTGCTAACTGTATCTCCATGAGTACTTAGGAAACATTTGCAAAACAACAATTCATGTCGGTCAACAATGCGACAATGTGAATCTGACTTTCCATGCTCATAATCTTGTTACCCAAAATAAATTAGACCAGTGCTACCTGTGTCTGTGTTTGGGAGTATGAGGTGAATTTGGTTTATTTTTAGTAATGCAGATAATATTGTGACCAATTGCCTATTTGGTACGATTTTTTATCACAAAGGACACCGGTTTTTCCACCGTGTTGAGCTTGTAGCGCTGCAGTCACGTGATGGTTGCCGCCACCATATGGACCAGGCCGCGTAATGATTAACTCCGTTTGGCTATATCGGATTGTTCTGGGTGCGAGATAATAGCGGTGCGGCCAGCCATTCTCTATTCATCTCATAAACCATAGGGTTCAGGCGTCTAGATTTCCCCACATGATTTGTCGTTGAACGCGCCGATGGCTTAGGAACTGTCTCCTTCTGTTTGTTCCCTATATTATTCCCCAGGATGAAGCTGTGACAAGCTTAAATGCTGTTTCACATTCTATTTAGCTCAAAGCCGGTTTAGCCTATCTACGCTAAGTAGGGTCAATGCAACAGACGAACGGAGAGCACATGACCATACAGTTTTCAGGAACAACGACAACTAAACCGCCAACTCGAGTCATTATTTGCACATAACTGTCATCTCGTGTATTCCATATGAAAACACTTCATTTGTAATGATCTAGTGTCTCTATTTACACTGCGTACGTCCATTTTGTAACCCAAAATGTGGACAGTCGAGCAGATTTTCAACTCTAGTACAGATGCTCACCATTTAAACCCTTGTCTTTGACAAAATTAATGCATGAGGTAAAAAAGTATAATTTTCCCTCCAAAAGTATTCCCTCTTTCGAAAGAAGTAAGTTCCATAGACAAAAGAGGGATTAGTCCCTTCTGACTTGGAACAGACATATATTGGAACACGCTTGTAGGTGAGCAAATCCTATTCAACATCGGTTAAGTTGCAAAACGAAAGGAGATAAACCATTCCGGCTTTATTGGGGTGACCAGCAAATATCATTTCTTTTTCTAGCATAAGTTTAAAAGCGGGTCTTTCGTGAATTTTACAACCAGCAGTTCGTTCCCCATGACGAGGCAAACGAGCCATACACACAAAATGATGGTATTAATGTATTTTCATCCGTAATCATCATCATCGGTACCATCATTCTCATCACCACTATCATAATAATTATCAACGTCGTGATTAGCGGCATTCATTAGAGGCAAGTGAAATGCATTGTTTCACTAATACTGAGGTACAATTCTGCCATTTCCATGTCTCCCTGCAAAATGGCGAGAAGAAGCGCAGGCAAAGAACTTAAACCACTTTAAAGGCAATTCATACGAACTATCTTTGTTTGAAGTATAAGCAACCCACTATGTGTAACTCTTCAGGTGCTGGTAATGGACAAAAACAGCCTGAAGTAGGAAATCTGAGATAGACGGTTGTTGCAAATGATAGGATTAGAAGGAAGAAGAAGCATCAGGTTGCGCCCACGGTCTAAACAATAATATGGTTGAGTTTTCGGACCAAAGAATGTCAGGACGAGGAAAAAGATTTTCGGAGAGTTCCAATAACAAGTGTTGCAGCCACAGTTTTGCCCTGTATTGAACAAAAGCTCGCTGCTTTAATCTGGTGTAATGTAACTTAAATACTGATCTGACGTACGGGTGCCAAAGACCATGGGGCATCGCACACAGCAGCAAGCACGTCTGATGAAGTTTTCGGCCTACTTTTAAGCGGAGTTACTTGGAAAGTTGCATGCCCTAGCCGTATATTATTATTAAGTGAGAGTGTAATGCTACGATAAAAAGCTAAAGGATAATACAGGGGAAGAAAATGTGAAACCGTCAAATGGTAAAGAAGCTATGAGGCAGATCAGGCAATTGAGTCAGTTTACTCTAATTCACCTATCTCTTGTGTAGCATATGGTTGCATTGCTTGAAGGCCTGCTCCCTGACTTAATGGGCCTAGACGTTTGAAAGGATGACAAACAGCTCAACAAATAACTAACATAAAAATACTCCTACGTAGATCATTCTCTGTTGTAAACCGACAATTGTTGCGCATTAAATGAAATTTCATCACCTTCGACATGAAATATACCCCAAAGCAAAAAATTCGATGTTCTGTCGCCATACATTTGTTGATGGGCAGGCATTATGAAGAAACCGTTGGAGAGGTTGAACGCTGAGATTTTTCCGACATTTTACAAAAAAATCATAATTTGCCTGATTTTGCGACACAAGAATCTACCATCGCTGCGCGAATACACGTGTTTTGACCCAAGTGAAGGTAGCAGAAATCCAGGTACACCAAGTGTTATTTCGGCAACTCGGCAAGCAATCATCAGAACTGCATCCTTCCAAAGTAAGCAAAAAATCCTGTCTAGCCAGTTGGTTATTAAGTTAACTGAACTACAGTTAACGTTCTTGACACAAAAATCCTCAAGCCTGTTTAGATAGGAATGGGTTTCGTTGAGTTGAAGCTTGCCTCATGTGCTATAAGATGCGTTCGTTCGTGTTTTTGAAGGAATGAGGAAGCATTTTGAGGCAGCCTTAATAATTATTTCCATGCATGTCAAAATACAAATTCTGGGACCACCATAGTTGTGATGAACAGGGAGTGGCAGTTCGACAGTAGCAGGCTTTTGCTACTTCAGATTAGAGAACACATTAATTTTGTGGTGTGTTGAGTGTACCATCTAATACAGCTACTTCTTCAAGTTATTTAACATATGTTTTCTCCCATGATAACAGACAAAGATAAACGAATTATGCTTGCGAGGCATGCAACAATTTTTTATTCTACAGACGTCACGGTGCTAGATCCACGGTCATCTCGAACCACCTTTGTCAACAAAGAAAACTGGTATAACAAATGGGCTGGATAAAAAGTTGGGGCAATTGGGGTGTAAACTAGCAAACAAAACAAATTCTATGCCTCGTTCTCAATCATATACAACCCAAGGCGTACTAGTCAGTGGTTCGGATAACCGTATTTGGTTTTGTCCAAATGCAATCATTCGCACACCAATTTCGTTTTAATGAGAGACTCAAAAATTCAGATGAATCACTCGTTTATGATATTCTTCAACTAAATTTGCCGCACAAAGGCCGCTTCATGTCTCATTTGGGACAACATTCGAGGTAACGCAGTATATCGAGTAGTTTCCTTCAACAGAATATCCTGCTGTATCTCAGACATCGTTTCCTTCATGAACATAAGTGATTTTCTTACGACAGACAACGTAAAAGACTCGGTTAAACTAAAAGTTTTGAAACAAATTAAGTCAACATCGAAGACATCATTGCCGGCAATGAAGCTCCACTTCCATACAGTCACAAGTTTTATTTACTTACACTTACAGCCTTAAAGTTAAAAAGATGAAGAAGCTAGATGGGGGGAGGACATGGAGTTAGCTTACCGCAAACATACTAAGATCACTGCATCCCAACCGCGCAACTGGATAGTAGGGAATTAAAATGAGTACCATCATCACTAACGTCGGTTAGATGTCATTTCTTGCAAAGTCACTAGTCGGTTGTACTGAAGTTGATAGATCCCATCCCGGAAGGCGGACCGCGTCATGTTCGTGCTTGTCTTTAATTATTGTTTCCAGTCTCTTTTAAGTAACGTGGGCTAACGTAATGTGCAAATACTGTGACTCTGAAGTGACCATGTAACCAGATTCTCTTGCTTGCTGACGCAAAATTATCTTAGATAAAAAATGTATTTTCAAGCTAATCGGAGACCTAGGTCGCGTGCTAAAATCAGGGTAAGTGAAAGAATATAAGAGGCACCTCTTGGGGTGGATCAGATTGTCAGATGACCAAAATAAGATTTGTGCGGTGTGCTAATACTTGTATGCTCAATTACGTGTCACCTACAGGTATATCGTGAGCCACTGCAACAAAGATTCACTCGGTCGTGTGGTTTGAACAGGTGCAAGCGAAGTTTCATAATGAGTGAAAATCATTGACTTATAAAGGCGTAGGCATCGGCGACCTATAAATCTCTTTTTCTTACGCCTTGCACGAGGGTGGATAAACTTGGTCAGTAAGGTATTGCAGATCTGTTCCACTCCAGTGTACAATCAAGCTCGTTACTTACGGTGAGAGTATCAGACGTAAACGTTACTTTTCAAGTGATAATGGTACCTTACCTATAGTTTTGTAAGCTTTGACAGAAACTGATTTTCGCACATTTTTACGTTGCATTAACACTGACAACCGTTGCACCAGAGACGCAAGGCTTTGTAAGCTTGGTCCCATCCACTGGGGTTTTGTTTGGGTAAGGTACAGCAACTATTTGTTCGCGGACCTGTCAGCTGCAACCAAAGTTTGCATTGCGAAGTCACAAAATCATTTTAGGTTTATTCGATTTGCCATCTTTCCACCACTTATTATTCAGCCCTACTTGGACAGAAAGCAGCGCGTCATGAATTCAGTTACAGTATTTGACCCAACCACTGTTCCGTAATCAAGTCTTGGAGCGGGAATACATCTAGCGAATTCTCTGCTTCCACACTGCCGAGTCACGCTCGGCAGAAAATCGATGGGGGGCGTGCCAAGCTCCAGTGTCGGCCGGATGTGCTGTTGAGATTTGGTAAACTAACAAACCTCTCATGTGACTGCAAATGAGCCAACCTACTTGAAATATGCGGGATGTAAATCACTTGACCTGTTTGTCGACAGTTCAAGTGACACCGGCTCACCCTATCACACTGACTGGTCAAGCTTGTTTTAGTCAGCAGTCGGAACACTGCAGGTAAACAACTGCACGCTGCTAATGAACTAATCAGGAGCCGAACCAGAGATAATTAGGTGAATTCGAACTGTCAATGCAGTATCCAGGAAGACTGTCTGCACACCAATAAAAATGCAGTGATTTTGATGATGAAATGAACGTTTCCAGGAGCCAGTCGAAGACCTTTCTTCATTCTCCTGGGTCACGATACTTGATTATTCCCGGTAATTAATTAAGCTTGGAGCTGTGTATGCTCACTCAGAAAGAAGAGTTTGGGTCCACGAACGATGGTGATAGTTTCGCTCATATCCCGTGGATGTGAAACAATGCAGTTGCCATAAGGAGCTCACAGTCCCCCTGATGGTATTTTGTGATGGTTCGGTGTAATCGTGTGATTTATGCTGCTTGATACTCTGATAGCATTTCTATTCGAGTAAAACAGATTGCTGGAATTGGTACACTCATCCACAACTTACACCTGTATCACTGAGGAACTCGAACGAATCTCTCGCTTATCATGTTCTTCAACGAATAAACCGGTGGTGAGGGGCTCTTAGCAACTCTATGAGTGGCTTGTTCCACCAAGTAAATTTACTGCAATTTCCCGAATGTAGCGTTAAAAAAATGAGGCAGCCTTTCGCGCAGCTAATTCAGTTGATAAATATCATAAACTAGAGATGCAACTGAGTCGTTCACTAAAACTAGTGTAATTTACAAATTGGTGTGTTTCCTCAGTCACAAATACTTTGGTGTTCAACTAGAATAAATGGATGATGAGACTCTTACACTGCGTCTACCTGATGAGCCCCAAGGAAGGCTAACCCAGTGGTGGGCTGTCAAAACTTTTCAGTTATGTTGTGAGTAGTGGAATGGAATATTTATATCATGAAATAATTATATCACCGAATATGTGTAGATTCTGAATGAAATTTGAATATGTCTTCTGGGAGAAAACCTTTTTTCCGTCAACACGCGTCAGATTTATGGAGGAGAATCTTCGAAGTGGGATGAGAAAACGTTTTGCAAACTTTCTAAGTAATTACCCAGCGCCACTTACCAACTGCTTCGAAT
The DNA here is from genome assembly GCA_004794785.1 of Opisthorchis felineus. NCBI lineage: Eukaryota > Metazoa > Platyhelminthes > Trematoda > Opisthorchiida > Opisthorchiidae > Opisthorchis > Opisthorchis felineus. The sequence continues at coordinate 73,133 of SJOL01002753.1, read as the reverse complement.
TTCATCAAAGCCTGAAAGGTGTAAATGCTAAGTTGCCGTATTTCGTCACTGTGCTCGTCTGGAGGTGCCACAACATGCAGCAGCAAACAAAAATCAATTTATGAGTTCCTATGCAGGTAACCTGATTAAGTGTCGGAGATGTAGGCACTTGGTATGTTTGTGTTATGTTAACACTAAATCCGTTTTCCCCACTACTTCTAGCCTTCTTACATATAAAGTTTTTTTCAAAATTTTTCCTTTTGGCTGTACACTTCTGTGAGTCTAGTTGATAGAAATGATTAACCAAAATAGTCTCAGAACCTAAATCATGGATTAAAAACCCTCAGCTGTCGGTCGAGAGCGTATCAGAGTTTAATTGCTCACGCAGTGTTCAGTCGCACACTATTTGATCGCGCGTCGTTTTCCCGTAGGCCCTCTGCTCGCTAGAACATTACCTAACTGCATCTAGCTACATCTCGCGAACCGAACCTGTGCAATATAAGTTAAACATCTAGGTCTAAGATATGTATGTATATTGGTTTTATTGTGCCGGGAGGGTGCACTGGTTCAATACATGAAAAATGAAACATCTTAACGGAAGTGCCCTGCACTATGCTCCTTCTCGAGTATATACCAACACTTTTACCTAGTCTCTTAAGGAAAACAATTGCCTTAACCCCCTGAAGTTCAAATCCTTCACATAGGACTACTTTTTTTCCAATATGTCCATCAGCATGGCCCTAACTGAGCAGTCCGACTCAACCCGACTTCACTAAATATGTACAGGTAATAAGGCTCCACTTTTGCAATACAGTTATCCATCCACTAAGTAGTTTTGTTTTCTTGTTGAAGTTCATCATATACCTTTATGTAATCTACAAAAGGCCAGCAAAGATGAACTGCACAAAGTTTGACTGACACAGCTCACACTTTGCCGATCAACTGGGTTTGTGCACAGTTGTAGGTCGGCCTCAGAGTAACCTCAGATCTTTTTTGTGTGCTGTTTACAACCAAAGTGCATCAGAGAAACAGAATCGGTTGTTTTTGTGAACTCTTTCAAACTGCCTACTCAACCACCCTCCAGCCTTATGCCACGCCACAAACATTTATTTCTCTGTGCAGTTCGTGCCGATAATTATGAACTTCCAAAGAAACTACAGTAGCAGAACACCATCAAAATAACCATCAAATAGTCATGTGCGCTGGCGTACGTGCATAGGTTTTTGCCGTGTGCCTTGGTAACTTGTGTCCATGATATGTTTGTGGATGAACTTTTCTGGGGGTCAAATGATGTGCAGTGTTATTCGCACAATAGAAAAGATTTCAGTAAGACATGGATATCTTGCACGGCACTTGACTCGATGTGCTCAGTGTCCGTAGGAGCTTGGATACTTTAAAAAACCAAACTAATTAGGGTTATAGAAACTCTGGCCAGCCCAAGAAAACCAGCAAACACGAGACAAGTGGTGGTGGTCTATTGAAGGACAAGCGTTAATAAAACAAAACTTTCATATCCATTTGTAAGCCAAGGTCCTATTGGTTCCCTAACATCTTGATTTTAACTTTCTCGTTCTTCTTCTGCTCAGAAATTGGCTGAAAATTCTTCGATAGCCCAAGGCCCACTGCGACCTTCTTTGGGCTAATCAGGTAGGTGTGGTTCCTTAGTTTCTGTCAACCTATGTTTCACTTGAACCCAAACTGCAAGCATTCGGACAAATACACTCATTTACACACCAGTTTGTTTTGAATGGAGCAGACTCAATCGAAGTTCAGCTGAATATCACATTTATGATGTTTTTGTGTTCCGTCTGGACGTGTCGAATATTCTACCAACTGAAGGACACCACAAACAAAAGGTCAAGCTTATATTCAGTTGAGTCTCCACAATTCGAAATAAATTGTTGAGCAAAGGAGGGCACTCCGCAAATTTCGTACAACTGGGATTCAAGTAGAACATAAGGTTGCTGGAAATTCGAAAACTGGGCCTACCTGATGGGCCTCAAGAAAGTCGGAAAGGGTCTCGGGCTGTTGAAGAATTTCCAACAAAATTATGAGTACTGCTTTTCTTCCGGACGAAAACCGTCTACGTTCTTCCTGCAGGTCTCTATCGATTGGAAGAACTCCAGGCAAATAGCTTGTTATATAACCGGCTCTATGGACTTAGAAGGGCTTAAGATCAATAATCTAGTAAGCCACCACAAACCAAATTAATTCCACCGAAGATCTGCATTGTGGTATCGCAGAGCATTAATTTACCTAGGAAATATAACCTACCCGGTCTTTCGACCTATGAAGTTAAAGTACAACTGTTATTACTTTTACTCCTTTTTTTAAGTGAGTTCGCCTGACAGCACCGGCGTTCAGAACCCTAAGATTGCTATTTAAAAAGTTCCCACTTAAAATCGAACTCTCATCCTGGGGTAATTAAAGAAATCCTAGCGGTCGTTCATTAGGTCTCAGAAAGGCAATTTAAATTGAGTAAGCTGACAGTGACTGAATATGAGTCCTGTGTGTGCTTTAATGAATTCTTACTGTTGCTGAAACCCAGTAGCCATTGCAAGGTTAATGGATGAATTAACGTGCGGTCATGTCTCAGGTACTCTGGTATGAAAACTGTAAGGTCTCACAACCCTGTTCAGTGCTCACTAGGTAAGCAAATTCCGTTCACTTCAGTCAACTTTTCAGCTTCCTTGAAAGCTTCGAACTCAGTATGGATCAACTTGCCAGATTGCATCAGCTTTAAGCAGATATAAGTTTTGTGATTCACATGTAGTCTACAAACACCTAATATACACATAGATAAATTTTTCCAAATGATAGCCATGTTAATTGAATGCCAAGATAGTGGTTCGTAGACCTTTTATAAGCAGAGGAAAACAGGCAATCTTGGATAGCAAAAATATGGTTGTAATGGTTGGATGTATTTTACCTAGTCAGAATAATAATTGTCTTCCGATGGGATTGAAGATGCACACATCGAAGTTTAGAAGAATAATACCATCCGATCTTGTTATCACGTGAACGGTCTCACAAAATAATAGTATATGCGTGCGATCGATCACCATACACACCACTAGGTAAGCACAGTAGTATGAGAGCACAGCCAAGTAAGTTCACTTACAGAAGACAATGGTGAGATTTGATGCAAGAAATCGCTATATGGAGGACGTACGCCGTCACTGCCTCTCCTAGAAGCACACAAACAAGATATTTGGGAGGCTTGGATATCTAAACTCCCACATAAAAGATTTGAATTTGAGTTTGCGCGTGTCTTTGACTACTCATCACAGGTTTTTAAAATTTATCCCTCCGAAGCGAAGCCCTCTACATAGGTAGATAGTTTACTTGAGAAAGAACTTCCCACAAGGACTTAACAAATTCACCTTAACCAGTGATGTTATTTATAATTCAGTCGAATCATATTTCTTCTAGTGGTACTGTCTGATTCACCTGAATTTCAGGGCTAGATTATGTACCACTAGCATATTCCAGAACAGAAAACAGAGAGTGGCAGTTTAACGAATGTTTTATCCCAACTGGGGTTGTTTATTAGGATGTAACTTATCCCTTAGCCCTAACATGGGCGACCACAATTCCATGTGTGGGATATATGAAATAAATGGTTAATTTAGGTTGGTGTGTGCGTCCAATTCTTTGGAAATGTGACATTGCGTGATTCGTTCTAGGAAACGACCGGATTTAGAGCAAGTAATATAGGTTTGATCTTACAAGTGAAGTTAGCCTGTGCTGGAAGACAGAGGAGTGGGTCACAGCTGCTGCATACGTAAGTTCGCCCCCCGGATAAAATCCGGTGTTGGTAATAGTAGATAATGAAATGTTTTTTAAACGCTTTACAGTCCCCAGGCAGAACTCCATAAACCGAATTCTATTTGAGATTTTAACTTAAATCTCCAAACTCGCCGGTTTGCTTCGCATCACGTCTTCCAGGAGGGATGGGAAATCTTTTCAAATAATCATTTGATTCTTCAGTACCACTTGGGTAGTGGGAGCTTTAAGTTTTCGTTTGAGGTTTTCATCACGCACGTGAAACTGATTATTACTGGAAATCTAGGAAACAATAAGTGACTCTGCATCGTTTTTAGAATCGTCATCAACCGGTGCCCAGTTATCATGTGGAACGTTAGCACGACCTGCGTAGCGAGGGGCTATTTCAATTTAAGTTAAGGTCCACTCCTGCAAGTGAAGGCAACCCATAGTGAAAAGCCCAGAAAGGCTGTATGTTATTTCATTTTTGTTTTCAGGTGCAAGTAGTACACATCCTAATGAATCTCTACTGAGTTATGAACATGCGACGCTGCGGTTAGTGGCTGAGTCCCATATCATTTGTACACAATCGGCTGATGCACTGAGTGATCGAGTTTCTCAGAAGAACACAAAACTACCTTTTCTTTACATCAGTCAGAAGCAGTTGGTATCTTAATTATTTCAAAGTAAGTGGGGATGAGATGTAACCTGTTCAGTCGAGCAGTATCTTTATTCCAGTGAGATATGTGACAGTAGGTTTAAACCTGGTTTTACATTATTTCGAAATCTACATAAACCAAACATTCAGGGTGATAGATAGTGCAGAACTGTGTTTAGCTGTTGATACATCAAATGTAATGGAATTACTATGGATGCCCAAGTAACTAATATATATATATANCATATATATATATATATATATATATATATATATATATATACCATCAGCAGCAGCGAAGACAACAACATCAGTGTTGACACTGATTCTTCTTTACTGTACAATCACAAAGCCTGTTTAATCATACTTAAAGTTTTAAAGTGAAAAGACAGAAACGGTTTGCCATTTCGCAGTCTTCGATCGGGCGCAGGGGTTGGGTCATGAAGACCCCAACATGGAAGACGGACCGGAGCAACAACAGACAAACTCCTCGTAATCTATTTCACACCCGTCTGCCAAGTCATACGTTGTCCACTTCGCGTTTTGCACCATTAGAATGAGTCACGGAGAATAGCACTCATGTCGGTGGATGACGTTTCGGCATATGTAGTAGGATCACGTACTGTAAAAGAGCTAACTGTTTGGTGCATACGCAATTTGAGCAATAATCAGAAAACTTCTCAGGAGACTGATGATTAATTGAGCTAAAGCTCTCCGAAAACAGAAGAGCATATCCGGAGAGCATTTGGTTCGTATGTTTGTACCTGAATATACTGTGTTATTTTAAGTGAAGCCACAACTCAACCCTGCTAAAATAAATACACTAGGTTGGTAAGAACCTTTTAAATTGTATACGGTCGGTGTATCATTGGGAGAAAATCATGAGTCTGGCACGAAACCTTCGGTGTGCAGAACAACAAAGTCAGCAAAAAATTTTCCGTGAGTTGCACGTACTCCGAAAGATGAGTGTGATATAGCTGTCTTACGCAAACAGAATATCATAGTTTTGTAATGGGTGTGGTGATGTGAAATCCGGGCTTTTCGTAGAGTGCCTGCAGTACACCTTGGATAAAATACTCTTCAGCTACGGAAGTCAGCGACAGCATAGTAAAAGTACCAGAAGTCAGGTTGTTTGGCGAAGGTGATCAAGTGACCAGAGCCACCTCAATAGATGTCTACCCTCATATAATCTAATTAGTCGGTACAAGTTGAATAAATAGCAAGTGCCCAAAGTTGGGAGTAATCAGTTTGTACCTGCTACTCCACAGTAAGAACGCTTCGACTGAAGCTCCGCTTCAAACACGCGCTCTAAATGGACAGAATACGGTGGCATTAATATTCGGGCTAATGACTGGTCATAAGCACACTCGTCGGACGCAATGCATAACCTATCTAACATTCACTCGTGTAATGTGCGTGCCAGCAGAATGGGGAGAAGGTTAAGAATGTGGATACTAAACTAGAATATCCGGTGATAATGAGAATGATGACAATGAGTTTCCCTCGGAATGAAACAGATAATGAACCGCTTTTCCGTAACATGTGAATCTGCACTGACATAACTTCCGTTTGAACAGCCTTCCCTTGCCCTCGCACAACTAGTCGAGTGGGTTTGCACCAAATCGGAGAAGCATTCGATTCCAGTGCTACACTTATTAGAGTTCGCCATCTATGCTGGGACCTGGATCTCGGAAATCTGACGTCCAAGCAGGCATGTTGTCACTAATCCGTCAACGCACCTTGGAAGCACTCAACTTATCATGTCCCAACAAGCAAACATGTGCATACTTGAGCTACGAATTCGTTAGCCCATCACCCCAGACAACAATCTAATGATTATCATGTTTATACTGACCGACTGATCCTTTTGTCACAGTCACCCAGTCATCGACATGAACACGTGAAACCTATTTGGCATTGCTCATCAGATGTGAAAAATTTGGGGCGTCCAGCTTGCGCTGTTGGAGTAGCGGCATCGCACTTCGTGTCCGAGTTTTCAAATGCTGCCACGACCAAGGGTGTGTACCACAGATGAGCTCTAATAAGACCGACGTTCGAGTTTACTGCTTTCACTCTTTGATTCAGGCTCATTCAAACAGTCGCGACAAAATAGGAAGAGGACCGTTGAAACGAAGCTGACGTCAATGCTAATCCAGTGCCTGGAACACTAAACAGTCCGTGACTGTATGCTTTCTAAGAAGCCGGCTCAAAACTGGTATAATTTCAAAAACAACTTGATCGTCTTTGGTTTACATCACTAGAGAAATAGCAATATACCATGCACCGTGACAGGTAGACTGCCAAAATCTGTTATAGGTGCAAAATATGTCTCTAATGATAATACTTAAGGCTAGTCTTCAGAGCTGATTCTCAAAGTCGATTCCCGAGGTAACTTAGTCACGATCCATCTCGACGCCAAATATTCGCATAAATGCGGATTCCAGGGGGGCAATCTCGGCTACAGAGTTTCCTCTAAAGGGAGTGCAGTCACTGAACAGGTCACTAAAGTGTTCACCTTCATTCATGACCTGAACAGAAATCGAACTTTAGCTTTCCGTCACCTGCACAAGTGAAATGGTTCCTGGCTAACTAATGGCCTCTCCTGAAGGAAAACAGGCTTCCCAGTCATTCCTAAGGGTTCATCTTGATGACTTTTAAAAATTGATAATTGTGCAGAAACTGTGTTGCAAGATTGGTAGCGTTCAGCTTCGATTATCATGTTTGTACGAAAGTCAGCCACTCGGGCTGATGACGATCTGAGGCAAACACTTGTATGTTTGATCAGAAAACATGCTAACACCTGAAGTTTAACACAAATGCCTTGGGGATGTTAATATAGTAAATTTTAAAAGGGTTCTAAGCAATCTTCGAGATACGATGAAGACTGCTTTTGAAACAGAACATCCTTAATAATACATGTTCCTGTGGTATGTTAAAAATAGCCCCCTAACAATAAAGATGAACTGGGGGAACTGAGGAAACCTGGTGGCGATTTTCGTTCACTGTTGTACAATCAAACTTCGAAAGTACTGATCACTTATAAATAAAAATTTCTTATTTTAGTTCCCAGAAAGTGAGCTACAGCATTAATATTGGGCTGGACGGGATTTACTTCAAAGCGAATTCGAGTGAAAGTCTAGGATAAAACTTCAAAGTTGATTTTTTACCAAGTTCTTAGTTGCGTTGTAAGCTGGGCGGGTAAGTTCTAGCATGCGTACGGTAGTTATTTTGTCCATTACTAATCTTAGTCACCATTCGTGGAACATTAGGATCCAAGTACTATAAAGTCTGTCGTCTTTTTACTGGCAAGAAGTCCACTGCGATGAATACTGGCTAGAAGTTTGTTCTTTTATGTTTCATCTGTTTCGTTAAGCATGGAATACTCAGCTTACATTCACCAAGTTCAAGGATATTCTTTTTAATCAAATATCACGTATCAGAATATTTGGCGGTTACCTGATGATTCGGTCCAGCAGGAAATCTAGCTCACCGACGCTAATCCCGTGGCAATAAACTGACTGCCTAATTTGTCGCATAAAGATTATAAACACTTTTGGTTTCGGTGAAACGCGAAGGAACTGTAGCCGCACTCTGTGGATAGAAATCGATAAAGTTGCGCTTTCCACGCAAAGCATCGAATAGCAGCAACACTGGTAGCATAATCTTTGGCGGATGAAGAGCCGTCAGTCTGTCAGTCACTCAGTCAACCATTCAGTCGTCTGTATGTTTTCGTGTGAATGCGAGCACTACGAAGTGGGTAACGCTGCACTGTAACTTCGCCTCGCTTTGCTTTGCTAATCCACACAGTACACACAAAGGCCGCACAATATTGCTTTTTGTATATGTGATTTCTCATGCACTTCTGCAATATCGACCAAAGTTTTAAGACTAATTCAACCTTAGCTAATGGCTCCGTGCATGTGTTAGCTACCTCTGGCCATTCGCTCTCGTGATACAGTTTCGAAACTGGAGCTTCCGCTCCGAAACCGGCTCGAGTTATGCGAGCCAAATATGAGATTGTTAGACCCATCCTGGTAACCAATAAGTGCAGCATTCCAACATTTCACAACCCCACTTCCTTAGTAGGAGACTTAAGGCTGGAACGTAAGGCACATCAAGGGTAATCTACCAACTCGCAAGCACACTCCAGGCATCATATCTAGTTTCGCAAGAACATAGTTTACCGTCATGCTTTGTAGTACCAACGAAGGGCGACATTTGCCACACTTGTACCTGTGTGTTTTTGGATCATATATATTCAGGGAGATTAGTAGTGGAAAATTCAAACCGGACAGTCTACCACAGCAACCAGAGTAAAGTCGACAAGTAATGAGAATACTGGCCTTGGAAATCAGGGCCACAGAATACGACTCCATTTGACACGTTGGCACTGGATGAAACCATTCGTAGATACCGAGTTTTTCCATCCACTGATCAAATAGGGAAATTGACGGAATCAGGGGAGTAATGTTCGAAAGAAAGGGAAAACCTCGACGCGAAAACCACCCTCCAAAACAGTACTTTGTCTAGATTCAAACTGCCGGGGAACACGACTGCCTCGTCGCACATAGCCTAATTTTGTACTGCGTAATCTGGCGCATCCCATTTCGCTACTGCTCAGTTTTTGAATTCCGACACGAAAAGAAGCTTCCTATCCCGTTGATTTTGATCGAAGACACTAGCTAGTCACCTACCATGGCCCTAGTAACAGTACGGTTGCACAAAGTTCGTTAACGTTTTTGAGCCACAGCTGCTGTCAGAACACTCACTCTCCCGGTGTTTTGCTACTGGTGGACCATCGTGTGGACAGTCCGTAGTAGACAGTGTTGGACGGTCGCCTGCGGTGCCGATCGTCCGTCAATCTCCTTTGACCCCATTAGGGACGGATGGAGACAAACACAAGCAATCGGGAACGGAGTACGAGCAGACTTTTTTAGTCGGAATAGCACTAACACTCAGCAGACTATCAGCTATACCCTGAGGAAGGACATGTATCATTATTAAATTGGAGAGAGAGGGAAATGCTAAGATTATTTAGGTTGGCCCCAACATACACAGGAATCCGGCTGGTTAACGGATAGATTCCTATGATAAAACATATTGTTGTTTCCTGAAATGGACCAACTGCAACAGTTTTGCCTGTTACAAATCTGAGTGTAGAATACTATATATACGAAATGGTTCAAACTAATGAATGTGATCTCCTTTGGAGGGGAATGCTGTTCCCCTACATGTTCCCTGTTTTTTTCTGGTGAGTTTTGAATTACTGCTGCAAACGTTTCATCGTCAATCAGTTTCACTTTATCAGTCCATCGTAGGTTGGTGATTTAGGTAATTTCGTACGCTGTCTACACTCTCGGGCTGATTTTATCGCCTAAAGTTAAAATTTAGTGAGTTCATCCAGCCTTCTGCAGACTAGAAAATGCACAACCATTTAGTAGCACCGCCCGTTTCGGAAATGCAGGCAAGCACAAAGACATGCTCTCATTATCGATTGGTTACTAGTCCATTTGTGTGATAGGCTGTTACATAAACCAGCAAAACAAAGTAGTCCACTGTCAGTGCAGTTAGATCACATTATTGTTGTACTAGGTCACACTTTCTGTGACACTTCATAACTACATACAGAAGCCATATTCTTGGTCGACTGACAAAACTCTCCATAGTTGCGTAGGTTTTGAAGCCGGATAGGTTGAGAATCACTTGTAATGGTGAGGTGAGATGCTGCCACAACATGATCTTACTAGTTCATATCTAAGGTGTTCATCATAAGCTTTTCATTTGCACTGTCGACTTCGCTCGTCTTCAGACTGACACAACGTTTATCTTGTTCGCTTTGTTTACATGCGAGCAAGCGTTTACTAGACTCCAGTTCATCAACCAGGACGATTTCCTCAAGAATTTTTACACTGCAGCCAGCTCATTTTACCCATTGCTTTTCTTGAGATCGGATGTTACATCGACGAATTCCTTATGATTAAGAAAAAACGTCAGCCAAAGTTGCACTTTACAGAATTTTCAACGAATTCATTTCTTCCATTGAGCTATTCTCATGTTAGCTTCAACACAGAGTCCGATGACTGTAGATGAGCAAGCTTAGTTGCATTCAAGATGCAGAAATAGCCTGACATGCGAATATTTTGATGCTACCTAGCTATAAACTGAGCGACTTTCGTTTCCGTGGCTAACTTCAAGTGTGTAGTGAGCAGCACATCATTAGCCTTACCGTTTCAAGTCTTGTGCGGTTTATGTGAGAGCTCACGCGACATGCACGCATCGTGCTGATATATTGAAATTGAACCGAACAGCAACAACAACAGTTTCAAACTTATGCCATCGCGGAGTTTGCACGTGATCAAACGTCGTCGTGCGTGCAAACCAACAACACAACTATTACCTTCATCAACTTAACAGAGCCTTAAAACAGCACAAAACGAGGAGTTCATTTGATGTTATCCTAATAAAGCACACGTTTTGTTTTTGTGCTGTTAACAGCGGCTGTTCGGATGTTGCAGTGTTAGTGTAGGGCAAACACTAGAGCCTCTCCTTTTTGAGGACTACGTAAAGGTGCGCTGATCACAGGAAGAGTATTGCAATTTTGATGAATCTTCTAGCCTTCTAGACTGCCTAAATCTACCTCGAATGGTTCTTCTTCCTTGTTACTAGGTTTCGATAAAAAAACGGAAGTATGCACTGGTCGCTACTAATGATGTATTAATTTTGTAACATATTATTTTCTTACGTCTCAGGGAAAATATCCGGCTTTCTATGGCTGCCATGGATATTACAAAAAGTACTCGGGACCATAAGGTGCGGGTTTCTTCAATAAATGAATTCATAACTTGGGCGTGGATGGATCTGCTACGTAAATCTTTGTGTCACCTTCAGGCTGCCGCTCATCGAACAACGCATCCTGTTGTGCCTCCGAGGAGAGAGGTAGACGTTTGGATAAAACACTCTGCCTTTTCTACAGGAGTTGAACTATTTGTACATAGTGGCAGTCCATTCGACTGAGCTTCGCCAGAATAAAAATCTTCAGCTGTACCAACCGAATGTCAGTCGTTTTGTTTTCTGGCCAAGTGACCTGAAGGTGGTAGCCAAAATATAATCTGCTCGACCCTAGCAGACCCAAACAGTATCCCCTGGGCCGAACAAGTAAGAAAATGAATCAGCGTACTTCGGTTGCATACAATACTAGGTCTCATCCATGGTGCTCAGTGTAAGGTCTTATTCTGTTAATTTTGTTGTTGTCGAGTACATGAGCTACGTGGGAAAATAAGCCACAAAATGCCTTAGCATTACCAAACGTCTTGCGGAAGTCCAGCTTCGTATCTACACTGAGAAGGTGAGGAAGCTTGCTTTTGTGGGACAACAGCACACAGCTTACTTAGTGCAGGTATCGTTTATATTCACGATAGAGAGTAGATGGCTACAGATAATGTTGTTAGATTGTTTAATCGTTATTGTTAGTAGTATTCCGAAGATTGTGATCGTTGTTAGAAAAATTTAACCACGCAAAGCATGTCAATCATTTTTGAGTTCAACAAGGGAGCGTTAATGATCGGTCACGTGACTCTTTTACCTGTAGTGGAAAACTGTACGCCTCAGGATCATGGTAGTAGTTAGTCGTGAGTTTTAATGATGAATCAAATAGCTCTGCTGGACTGCTGCCATTTGACCGAGACCTAAGTAACAGTGTTGTTTGTTTCAGCCCATGCTAAAAACGTTTTACGAAATAGGTTCACTTAGGTGTGGCCAAATGGGTACACCAAAATTTACCAAAGAGCGATCCACATGATGACCTCCAGTCAGGACAAAGCAGGTGGTAGATTTCCTTTCTTGATGAACCCGATTCTGCCTCTAATCCTAACTTGCAACAAAAGACTGATGCTTTGTATCTGACGGAAGCATCCCGGGAAATACCTTTTTTAGGCAATACGCGAGGTGAACGAATGACAGAAAACTAACCTCTCGTGTTTCACAGCTTTCCGACAGTAAACTATTACACAATACCTATGTCACCATCATCTCATGACAAATGTGCTATGCTGGAAAATTAATCTTTTTAGGGAAATCATTTATAGACCTTGCGAATTAACAAAAACATCAGTTTCACATGTAGTGACTTGCAGGTTGAAAGCACGTGCCCCATCAGGATTTGTGGAAGCAAATACAAGAAACAGTTCTTAGACGCCAACAATAATAATTACCAGATGGTTTCTAGTCAGAAGCGCTAAATAGGATTGGTACAGAACAGTGAGTTCTACAAGATACTCAGCCCTTGACTCCGAAACCGCTCCCATAATTTTTTCCAACATTTCTGATGATCTCAGCACCCAAAGTCCGAAATAAAGTGACAGTAATAGCTTGTTAGAGGATAAATTTAGGCGTGCGGTCATCCAGGATTGCAGCACCATTCCCGTATTAGATATAACTCATCTTAATCCGAGTAACTGCTCCTCACGCCAGTCGACTGATTAGCTGCTGGAAACGTTGCAATTATTGAAATTTCGTGGTTTCCCAATCCTTCTAAAATTCAGATGTGAATCCTGTCGAACGCTGGCAAGACCAGCGGCTAAATGTCCAACATCAGGTGAGGTTGACTGCCTCTACTGCTTACATCAGCAATCAACAAGAAGATGCTTCGCCAGCATGGAAAGTAATCTTCGTTTCGTAATCACCGAGCGATTCATAATCAGTCCTCCCAGTACAAGATGACTTTCTCCTAAAATTAGCTTATCTCACATCCGAGGCCAGATAAATTCATCGTGTATCAATTTTACTATTTGTAAAACCGTCCCTTTCTGGTTTTAGATTTAGTTTGCCGACTTTTCAGTGGTTGCTACTATCTTTTTGAGAGATAAGTAACCGTGACTGGTATGCTTGCGTAAGCATCTTTCCATACACCTCGAAAATACCAGGGGTAATATCTCGGCATAAACTTTGTCTGGTAGGTACACTCCGATGGAAATTGAGCCCCCTCTATACCTCCTGAATTCCACACCATAACCCAGGGCAATTTTGTCTGCCGTTTGTCTGTGCTTTTTGACTTTAACTAGTAGTTTTTTGAAAAAGTAAATTGTTCTACGGCCTTCTATCCGTACTTTGCGAGATAATTGCAAGGAAGGCCCTCAAACTCTTGGTATTTCCGCTGGTACCCGAGGACAGTAAGTAATAAAGATACTGGATTTATCTGCACGACAGAAAATGGCTCTGGATCGGTCGAAAAGCCAGACCTGTGAGGGTGGTTACCAGTTTATTAGATCTCCCGCTTTACCACCACTTATTCATGGTACATTGTTTTTGCTTAATAAAGAAGCAACCGAATGAGCAAGAGGTCAACCTCAGGACCATTAATTGGCCTGATGTCAACTTATATTAGGAAAGGCACACTGAGATACAGCATTTTTTCTTAAACAGACGGGTTGATATATCAAATCCACAACCGTTTTCATTTATGTCCACTGTACTTGAATTCTACTGAACATAAACTCGCTGAGAAGAAAAGAATTGAGGGCGCAGGAACACGTTTTGATCTTTGAGGTTTTTATTATGCATGGAGACTCTTCTTGTAAACCATGCACATTTTGCGAAGTAACTCACCAACAACAACCATAGGCATCTTGACACAATTATAGGGTCACGCATATTCTTCCCCATAAATTTACTCCTAATGCATACAGTAGGATGAATGTCATTAAGCATATGACAGATTTCACAATTCATGAAACTCTGGACAAGGGAATATCATTTTGGTTACCCGCCGCAAAATCATTAGAAAATAAAGCAAGGAAGAACAGAATTAAGACCACCGCATGGTGCTATCATAATGAGGGAGACTTTAACGGTACTTCCCCGGACTGTTCGTCTCAAAACTCCTGATAGTAATTTCAGCATGTTCTTCTGACTCACCCTTCTCTATCCAAGTTTCACAGAAGCCATGAATTCAGCTTTCCACTCTCATGTGCCAATGCCTTCGTCGCTTCAGTGTCGACAAATCCAAGGCTCTCACAAGACGGAACAGAGACCAACTATTGAAGATGTGAGGCAAAAACCACTTGGTTGTCTTGCCCAAATCACTCGCAGTTCCGTCTTACAGGTACTTTATGGGTATTCTAAACATAATATCCTTCGCCCATAAACACATTTGCTGATCGCATGCGAGCAGACTCGTGCTTTATTTGCCGATGTTTTCCGGTACTCTCCTAACTTCCGCTGTAAGGAAGTTAAAGAAAAACTAGCCAGCAACCATCTAAGTGAAGAGTAAAATATTAACTCTCATCGCCCAGCTTTACATGCGTGAAAATACTCGCCTTCACCTAACTGCTTCCAGCTCCGTTGCCCTTATGGATCTGAGTACCAACGACATAAGGATGTTTAGAAAGATCTCTGTCCCCTGGCCTTATCAAAACGGAGCATGTTCTAAATCAGCTGTCCATACTTGGACTTCATGCAACAGTCTATAACGCATTCAATGGACACCTTCCAAACGGGTCCAGCAGAGTGCATCCCCAAGGCAGGTTGATGCACGACTAGTACAGGAAGGACCACCCACTCACCTGGACTGTTTCTTAGACATGGTGAAATAAATCAGATGTATTACACTACGACAGCGCCACATGTGTGACTCCAAGCCACAATGCAGTGCCGGGCTGACAAACATAACGTGAACCAGATCTAAGACAAACATAAGTGCAGTTCTGTTATAAAACATTACTGCTGGTTAGCCTGCACAGAAGCACATGATACAGTTGATTTCTTTCAGGTCAAGGACGTGATACGATTGCGGTACGATAACCGAGGGACTTTTGTGCTCGTATGTGTGAGTAAGTGGCTCTGAGATGCAAAAGCGAGTCCAGTCTTTTAGTGACCCTTCACATGACTGTCACGTGACTGTTCACTTCCAAAGTATGCATTTCAAGACTGAACGCGATGAGTCACCAGAAATTCTCTTGCAATGTCTGACAAACGAAAGGCTTCAAAGTCCAAAACAGCAACATAGGCTCGTTTACTTAACACCAGAAGCAATTAGTCTGTAGTACGTAACACAGTGAAGACAGAATCATGTCCAATCTCGTTAGTAGAATCGGTAACTTAAAGTCCGAGGATTCTGTAAACCAGAAGCTATGCAAGAAGTTTTGATCAGTCCCAGAAGATTGGAGTAATGGTTCCAGTGAAGTCCTCATTATTTCGATAGTCACCCGAAAAGCTACTGCTCAACCTTCGTCAAGCGAAGTGCATGATTAACCAGGAAAAGGCAGCCCTTGTAATCTATGCATACTTGGTGGCGGTGGTGGTATTGGTGGTGAAGAAGGTATAAATGCGATTCCCCTAGAAAAACCAAACCGATTAGGGAAAGATATTTGTAGCCTTTTGGCTTTAACCGTTGCAGTCAAAATTAGGGATAGGATTAAAATTGGATATAGTGCCACACAACTGCGCTAAAACACAAGCACTATCTAATCACTTTGCTGCGGTGGGTGGTGAAATGCTCAGAAACTGTAGAACAAAGGATTTTACCCATTGCAGATCATAATCGAGAGAACGAGCGCGCCTCTCAAAAAAGCATACGATAAACAAAGCAGAGGTCCTAAAAAAGAAACTTATTTCAGACGATTCTTAACCTTCCTAATCCCCAAGCCTATGCGATAGGCAAAAGCCGACCAACGGTCTCTAAACTGGTACAACAATTAGTCTAAACTGCAGATTTACAACGAAACTGAAGTGACTGAAGTGTATGACTGAAGTACAAACAGGTCCAAGTATGCTTGAAAGAAGCAACTTTAAATTACTACTGTCAAGCCAACTTTTGTTCCTAAGTTTATGGGGTGCATGTGTGGTTCATATACGTCTCTACTCCCAAATAAAAACAAGTTCTCATTGAAGTGGAAGTATGATATTTGCCAGGTGTTTCTTTGTGGTGAGATTGTCAGAAAGCATTTGTAACTGAGCCCAACGAAAATATCTGCCGAAATATCGATGTACATTTGCCCGTAGTTGTTTTCTGAGTGTGAATTTGGTGGATAACATGGCAATTTACCGAAGACTAGATAGGGTGAAGCTGTTGGGTAGGAGAACTGACTACTTGAAATATATGGAAAATCAAATCTTTGACTTACTAGGGTCGCAAAAAAGCATCACCGCATGTTCCGGAGTTTGGTCGGCACTGGCGCTAGACTGTCCCGTAAGTGACTGTCCAACGCCGCTATCCATACTTCCTTGATGGGAATGCTGTGCGGCAGATAACGGAGTAGGAGTCACAACATTACTGGCGAAACGAACACTCCCACCTTGAAGTGAAGGACTGAGTGCATTCACGGGGAGCATATATGGTGTGTGAGCATGTTGGGTCTGCTGTTGTTGTGTTTGTGCCTGCTGCTGTTGCTGTTGTACTCGCTGTTGTCCCTGTGATGATTGTGCTTCCAGCATGTGGGGTGAGGTTGTTAATGCCGAGGCAGGACTTGTGGAAGTATTTAATCGAAGGCATTCCAGACCTTGCACAAGTTGCCCGGAGGAACTGTTTGTTGTAGCCGAACCCAAATGCGGTACCTGGCCAACCAAAGGCCCGCATGATGCGGAGGCAACACTGAGTCCAATGAGCGAGGAACTGGCTGAGAGACCTAAAATAGGCCCGCTTAGTTGTGGCTGTGTTCCCGATCGAGATGAGGCGGAAGGGGCTTGTTGCAGGTGTCCAGTAGTGGCGGATCCGTCGTGTCCAACTGACATTGGTACCGGTTGGCTGCAAGAGCTGTGGAAATTTGTGAACAAAATATAGCACAAGAGCCAAAGTTAGGACCACAGTGGACGTGAGTGAACTTATAGATTTTGTGTCCATAAAAGTGAAAAAAGGGAATATAACTACAATATAATCAGCTAACTCTCCCACACTGCCACGTTTCTTGTACTACTTTTGTAACGCGTTGAATGAAAGTTCTGTTAGGACCAACATTTGGAAACTGCCATTATGACGGTTTCCTCGTGAACAAAGATTACTTGATACAAACTGAAGGCCCTGAGAAATGGAACACCAGAGGTGAATCTCACTTGCCATCAATCAGATTGACTTAAAGATATCGAAGCTACACATCGATCTCGCTTTTTCTGGCTGCTTGGACGTTGAGAACTGGTGAAATACCTTGGGATTCTCCGGATGCCGGTCTGGTGCATAAAGGACAAAAGTGACATGCAGCTACTCAGTTCTTATCCTTAACGGTTTGTTCGCTTTTGAGCAGTAACACTGGTGTAACCCCACCTAACAGCGTGGCCTGTGTCCCGTCAGATAATGTTTTGGGACGACACACATTACACAGTTTCTATGTTAATGTATGAGACGAAGAAAAACATTAGACACAATGGAAGGACAACGAAGTTTGCTCGATTTGTGGGCTGAAAGTGTGGTTTCACCTTCGTCTGTATCCGATTTCCAACAAAACTAGCAAACAATAGCCGTAACACCGCACGGCAAGTTCAGATTCTGATCCAACATTACTTCTGTTTTGTTTGTATGAATAATCCATAAACAGGGTCAAGCGCACCCTTGGACTACTTTTCGACCAATGTGACATCGATTTACCACAGGCTGCACCATCAAATTTATGAAATTGCACCCAGCGAAGCAGGGACGACCTGATATTCCCTTGATGTACTTTCCGCGAAGGTCACTTAAATATGTCCATTTGTATGGACAATTAATCCCGAATGCAATCACTGCTCTACCTAAACGATATCGCCACCGCAACATTTGACTCCAACAAATGAAGAAACCTCATTCGTGTCAGTGTACTTTTTAAGTCAACCATTGTTTTGTTCATTAGTTATGTTCATATACTGCGGTACCCTAACTTCTAGTGAAGTACATCAAAGTACATATATTTTATCGGTCAATATGAAGCACTGTTGAGGGCATACTGCTGCCTTTTTTCGTTTTTCTACTTACCAACTCACTTTGTATCATCCCCCCAAGAAAGGTATCTAATATGCTAACCCGCCCGCAATCATAATTTAGTAACGAGCTTGGTCGGCAGTGCTTCTAGGTAGCCTTCAATTGTATAAGCACATTCCTCTGCTCACTGAAACAAAATGGGTTCGCTTATATTCAGAGAAATGAAACTTACTATTTTCCGTTAATTTTGTTTTGGTCACCAACCTTACCATAATTGGAACCCAGTGTCGTCTGCTGAGTGCTTTATCGCCCGAACACGACTACCATGGAATAAATATCGCCAGTTTTTGAAGATCATTCCTGGTTAAAAAGAAGCACTTACCGATTATGTGTACCCAAATGGTTCGCTGGTGTGTGTGCTTGGGTTGGATGGCCGTGCGAATGCTGTCGATGGTGCTGAACGTCTACATGAGCGCTTTGGTCAGACTGACCATGAAGGGAATGAGTGTGGGGAGCCTTGGGTGGATGTGTGCGATGCGAATTTGGTGCAGTGGATGGTCCAGATACGCGAACTCTGGCACCGGATCCGCCGACAGGAACATTACTTGAGGAAGTCGACGAAGAACCTGGCGCTGTACACAGCACAGCGATGGTGGGGCTGAGAACGGTGGAATTGGTGGGCGACAGTACGGGAGCAGGGGATGATACGTGGGCAATGACGGAAGGTCCATGTACACCAGCGGTAGCTGAAGCTATAGTAATACACCCAGATGATAAGGTGGCACTGGCGGAAGATATTTGTTCATGCTGATGGGCGAGAAAACAGATAAAGCCAATAGTGGGGGATAAGTGTAAAATCTCACTGAAAACGTCCACATTGCTGTGTAACTAACTCACTGATTAGCAGTTATCTACATGCGCACCAAAGTTGCAGCCGACGCTCGCCTTGACGCTGTGTAGATATTTTGCCTGAAAGCTGAACACTCCCCAAGGTGGTTTGGTTAACTGGCCGACCCATGTGTCATTCGGCTGTATTATATCCCTACGAGTATCCTTCCATTAACAAAATAAACAAGACCGAAATAATTAGAATTGAAGCAAAAAGGGTGACTTAAGATAGCTCGAACAAGATGAAACCATTTACTTAGTTTAGATGGTAGAAAACAGTGGATTGTGATGTACTGTAGAGCAACAGCCAATGTATTATCCCCTTAAAACGGTATTCCTTCAGGCTTTTGGCTTTTTGCAGGACCGATTAATTTCAAAACAACAACATTCGTCACTCGTCCTGGTTCTATTGTGATAGGACAGTGGAATCCGTCTACATGGACTTGATAATTTTTCATGGGTCCAGGTATTCAAGCGATAAAATCTGATGAGCACCAAGAAATGATAAACCGGTCGTAGGCTGTCGAGGATTTTTTCAGCAACTTTATGAGTGGTGTGTTTCGTCTAAACAACAACGTATTGCGATATCACGAATATTGTACCAAATAAAACTTGAAGCGGTCTGGTTCAGCACATTCAGTTGAAACGGACCTGCATAAGTGAGAAATTCAACTGGACGTAGTTGAGTCCCCTGTCGAAACCTAATTCGTGTGCAAATGAAAATATTTGTCAGAATCTATCTAACTTGGGTTCGAGCAGAACAACAGGTTGACGGAAACTCGGGGACTGGTCCTAGATGATGAGCCTCAAGAAGAGCGAAACCGGTCGTTGGCTGTCAAAGGGTCTTCAGCGGCCTTGTGAGTAGTGTGAAATATCTAGACAAAGACCTAAGAGAAGCTGGGAAAATCCAAACCTAGCTTAATTAGGAAAAAAATGATTTCAGACATCTACGTGAGAATGAGAGCGTCAGTAAGTAGATAAATTACAATCAGGCAAATTACCTGAAAAGTGTATGACGAATTCTGCAGTATTCTACAGCTTTCATGCAATAAAATTAGTGACGGTTCATATGAGGGCTTCTGTCTACGGAGAAGTGCACCCTTTCCGGTGCGAAGTTGGTACAGCATTCTGTAACTGTTTGCCACAGACTGAATTCATATAGACTGGAACATTGCTGATGTTGCTGGCGACATGTTTGTTCAAATCAGTTACCCGATGCACTTTACCTATGACCTTTCAGTTCTAGCTGAAAGGAATCTCTCCACTGGTAGAGATTTCCCGTCAGAGAATAAGCTTTAGAAATCAAGCTGTGCAATTGGCATTCAGCTTTGGTGAACTTGAAGGAAATGTGATCAACAAGACGAATTTGGCCCGTCAGATGGAGGGGCTAGTTCAAACTTCTCCTAGTCCACAGTCATAACTTGATGATACTGCTAAACAAGTTATCGGTGCCCTCGATATTCCGTAGACGCACTGCGCTCCCTACATTCCTACCACTCAAATATTAACATGCTGTAGGAAACAGGCTAATGCATGTAGATTAAATATAAACATCCAACTTAACATATATTGCTTTCTATACGTTTATTCACACCAAAGTTTTATTCTTATGTTGAACGAAGCCTATCAGAGTCTGGCTCGTAGTTTGTTCTTTTTCGACGTGAATTTGCATTCGAGAGTGAAACCTAATGCATTAACTTCCAGAAGTTTTGCTCTCTAGGAAGTATAACTGTGTCCGATGCGATCTCTGCTCAGAGCTTTAATAGAATGTTATTTTTTTGAAAAATAAGAATGCTTGTGGAATTCTCTTATGCGTGTTGCTTCCTTCTATTTGTCTGGATAACTTCAGCTTCTTTTTCAGTCGGTGATCCACAATGTGGGTCATCGTCATCGTTTTACCAGAATACTTCGTATGACTACTAGATGACCGACAGTAAACACCCAGGCTACGCACGCTTTTCCGATAAATAAATATGAAAATAAAGTGGTTGAGAGGGAACCGTATTTGCCACCCATTGGCAAACCACTTCAAAATTTCTGCCACTTTTTTCAAACCACAAGAAGCATAATGTCCTTTTTGCAGCAGTCGTCATAATTTACGCTCCCCAGCATCGCGTGCGAGAAAATCAGTATTTTTTCGGAATCCCAACTATTGTGATGAAAACGCTGACAAACGGTACCCGGGACATAAGCAGCCGAAGTATTTTAGTTTGATTATTTATTTGGGTTTCCACCACCGTGTCGTGTATACGTACTCTCAACAAAATCCGCTAAACACTGACCCAACTGATCACCTTGCAGGTGCGGACATTTGCTGCAGTTATTATTTGGCATTTGCAACTTAGAAAGAAAAATTAGTTGAGCGAAGGGACTAAACAAGGAGGCAGAATGTATTATTAGTATGAAGGACAGATAAAACGTCCGAAAACACTATGACCAACTGGCCACTTTGACAACATACATCTTATTCCTCTAAATGTTCTTCAAAAGTTCAGGTACTCATCATATGACTTAAAATAAGGGTTGTAAATTATTCTTGTGCTATGTGGACTAGAGCGTAAAAATGTCGGGGAAATAGCAATCACATTTTACACTTTTGTGGCTTGTTTTCGACCATTTTCACTCAAAACTTAGACAGAAGATGTAAATCAGAAACGCATTTGACGGACAGCAAACCCAAGTGAATTCAAAACATCAGCTTCGTACAAGACTGCTGATAGGTCGCACAGCTAATACGGGAGTCACTTTCCTGTGACTTCTCTGCAGGTTTCTCAAGTAAATGCAGGTAATGCGAGTGGATAAACGTGATATTCCTCATTTCGTTGGGTGCTGGTTTTTCCTAAAATCATTTCTATAGGCCGTGTTATGTCCAGGGTAAAAATTATGCACGGCCGGAGAACTCTCGCGGCTGGATACCGTTGGTTTACTGCAAAGTTACTGAACATGACTTCAAATGAACACCAAGAGTGTGTGTATGATTTGTTTGATGCTTCCGAATCTTCCAAGTTTCCTAAGTTCCAACCAAGGGCATCAACAATGCATTCAGCGGGACTATCGGGTTGCTGATGATAGGGTTGGTCAAGCAAATCACCGATTCCTTCAAAAGCAAGAAACTGACACACTCATTCAAACCGAGCTCTTTTATCGGTCACCAGAACCTCCAGGACTCCAACCTACGCAGACATTTCACCAAGGATGAATATCGATTCTAAAGTCGCCGCTTATCTACTGTGAGAATGCGTTGACAACAGCCAGGGACGTACCCTCACAATGGCCCAAAACAACCAATAGCACCCATTTCCATGTACTACGGGGTATAGATAACAACTGAGATTTTACCGGGGAATGAACTGCTATCACACAATACTAGCAGCTACGGCCAACCTGTTCAATGTTTTCACCAATGAACGGCTAGTAGGTATGGCTCAGACTGATTACTTTCATTCCGCTGACTCCGGAATTCTCTTCGTCAAAATTAGTGTTGAATTTCGTTACCTAGCATAGCAGAATCTCGGGCTTATGCGCTGAATTCCGAAGTTCGTGGGGCCAATAGTGCTCTTATACTATATCAATCAAATTGTACGTCTGCATAGTATGTTACGAAGAACAGATCATAAAAAAATCAACATGCTTCCAAGTAGCTTCCAATAATTAATGGGAAAGCGAAAATATTTTGGCGTTGTTGTGTCTGATGTACCGAAAATTTGACACCATTTATAGTCCTTTCTTCGTTGGACTGACCTTGATGTCCGAGATAAGAGGTTGTAGGAAATTATATTTTGTCTCCGCTATACGTCCACGTTCCCTAATGAAGTTATGCGTTGCAAGTGTTCACCTTCGTTTCTAACAATTATGACATTAATGCATGACTCGATGACTTACTTGTCCTCTGTTTACTAAACCTCAAAGATGCCCGGTTGCTAATACATTTCCAGGGTTTTACTATTTTGTTCTTCGAATTCTCGCCCACCATTTTTCAGAAATCCACTTGATGAAGTTTCTCTCTCTGAGTAAGTCTTACAAAACGTGGAACAGAAATATTTCCCTGACTGAATGCTTGCTAGTATGGTGAGAAATGGCCTGTCTACTACTCGACAACGTTCAGCGTACGTGTTGGGAACTGCTGTAAAGGCAGATGGGAAGATTAAGATATCAAGCGCTTGCTGGCGAGAGATATGAAAGCCAAAATCGGTTCACGACTGCTTCTGTTCTGGTCTCCACAAATTAAGACCGCATGTGGGCATGACGCAGCTAGAAGATTAGATCTTATGACAACTTTAGTAATGCCAGGAGAACGGCCATAATTCTGACACAGGTGACAACTAGCCATATTTAGTAGGTTCTAATGAAAAAGATTAGGTAAGAACATGCCTTTAGGTGAAAAATAGTGTTCCCTCCATTCAATCTACTGTGTTCTCTTGCATTACCGGGGAAATAAATAAACTGAAACATCATTATATCTTTCTTACGACACAACTCAAGTTACATGGCTTGAATTTCAAAAACGTAGCAAGCCATGAAGGCACTCCAAACACTTATTTCATTCACAGGACTGTTCACATTGTCACGGAATTTGTCAGTGGCTTTCTGTGATTACTACCTATCTGCACTTCTTAGGTGACCTTTTTCGCATCCTCAACGAATTCGTGCATCCCAGTTAGATAAACACCGATCAATAACATTTGGAGGCCAGCCTATTCTATAGCGTATTTCACGTCGTGGACCATGAACAAGTTCAGGCTTATTAATGTCAGTTTGCCAGGACCGATGGCACTAACAGACTTCTCGAGGGCTTTTTCTTTTTCACTGATACCACCCATATCCCTCATTTGCCCATTCACTACTGAAGTATAGGTTGGGTATACTGTGATTTTTCGTTACAGGGTAGGCTCTTCCACGGACAATCCTAGCCCAAAATATTTGTGAAAATGACCGGGTGCCTGTATGAATAGTGTTCCAAAATACACCTCTGAAACTGTACGAATACATGAAACGCCATTTGTAAAGCCCACACCGTCGTAGTATCATCTAGAGGAGTTACAGAAATTGCAACCTACACTAGCCTTTCTCTGATTTAAAATCAAACGTTGGCATAACACTGACAACCAACGTACTTTAGTGGTTGTTAGAAGAACTAGGGTTATGCTCATAAGGTAATGTTCCCAGGTCTTAGGCCTAAATGGCATTTTTATTCTGTCCATTGTTTCGTCAGTAGGCTGATTCTTATTCAAACAGGTCCATTCCGAAATGGGGGAAAGCTTACAATGCTATGGTGATTTTGCTTAGCAAGAATTGTGGTGGACCGAACTCATGAAGTATTAGAAGAATTCACCTTGTACTCGAAGAAGTGCCACAAGTCCACCAAGCTGCTGGCTAAATTAGCTACGCCATTGGAAGTAGGAACTAAGTTGTACACAATAAAGAAAAATAACCAAAGCGAAAAAAAACAGTTCAGGAGAGAAGCAAAGCCACGCTGAATTTCTGCTTGCACATGTGTATGATCACGAAAAGTCTATACTCTTCTCCAAGTTTCAATATACTCTCTCGTGAAACCAAGTAAGACTTTACGCACCGACATAGTCCTTGTATACCAGAAGATATTGTGATTTGAACTGTGCATGCCTATCTATCTACGACTCTGGTTCACGCAAACAAAATGACGATGCTTCTTTAGGCCTAGGAGTACCATATAAGTATGTGTGTGGAACCAGACAGATTTGACAGTTTGACGAGAAGTAACGGATCAGGATAGCACACAGTGTAGACGTATTTCCATAAACCGAAAGGACCATGAAATTCTTCATATCGTCACGAAGTTCTTTGTACCGGAAGATGTGCAGAAATCGTGCGCAGGCCATACAACCACACTCAATCGATAAACTGATTGAAAACAATAGAATCCACACCAGTAGTAGATTTAAGTGAATTCTGAAAACAGGCATTGGTTCCGCACAACCGACGAGCACTGCTTTGTACAAATAGCCTAAGTGAATAAACCTGAACGCTTCAAATCCCAGGTTACAAAACTGTTGCACAGCATACTTCCGTTTTTGTCTGTCCGTTGGATTTAGCCTGCATATCACTGTTTTACTGTTTTACTAAATATCAAATTCCTGTTCGCAAATATCACGAAACCCAAAGCTACTCCCGGTTAAGTAAAGAAGTACTACTAGTAAATTAGGCTTTAAAGATGTGCACTCCATCTGGAACATGAACGGATAACTGCGCCACTAGAACCAGAGAAACTTTATCTAGCTTCATTTTACTCAGAGTATTTCGAAAGCTTTTCTAATTTTCCTCTGAATATTATGTTTTTATGGTGCGCAATGATCACAGGCATTCTGCACTTTGCTACTGTCCAGCAGGAAACTGAACTAATCCCCAACCTAATTATATTATGTGACCAAAGTGAATGAGTGAGTGTAGACGTAATACACTACACATAAGGTTGCTAAAAACTCCACGACAGCCCACGACCGGTTTTGCCCTTCTTCGCGCTCTTCAGGTAGGCGCAGAGCGTGAAGTTAACGGAGACTCGGAGACTGATGGGTCCGAAGAAGGGTGAAACCGGTCATGGGCTGTCAAGGAGTTTCCAGCAACCTCATGAGTATTGTGTTACGTCCATACAGTGTAATGCGATACCTCGAATGTCGTACCAACTGAAACAAGAGGCCGCCCAGTGCAGCATATTCAGTTGGAGAATATCGCAAACGAGACATCTGGGTGGGATTTAGGTGAGTCTCCCTTGACAATCAAATTGGTATGCAAATAGATATATTTGCATTTTATGAAGTAAAAAAATTTTGAATATGAGAGTCAGTTGAAGCTAAACGGACGGCTTTGGATACCATTTGTTATATGTCACATCCGCGATCTACTCCTTCAATTGCTGTTTGTTTAACTGTCAACCAAATTATAGTAATAATGGTGAGAAATGTAAAGGCCCCCGTTTGCCTCTGCAATTGTACGTCGAAATCTTTCATTCTATGTCTGAATGGTTCCCGATGATGACAGGCTTTCGTAAGCATCGTTTGCTTGAAATCATTACAGTCGAATGTTCATGAAAATATATACTGCGCGTAAAGTCAGCTGACAGTATCCACTCAGGATCTACAGACACAGACACACTATGTGGCGCCCAAGTGGTTGCCTAAAGCGCAATCCAGATATGTTCGCTCAAAACGGAAGACCAAGCGGTGCTCGATGGAGGGTCGGCTGGTGAAAAGAAGTGGCTACCACCATTTCATCCGATTTTCGGACGTGATATACCGATACCAATAACGGCTCAGCTGTGGTGCTCGTTCTTGATATACTCAAACAGCATGGTGGAAACAAGTTTTTCCCTCTTCTTGTCTCGTGCCAAATTCATGTGACCTCCAAAACATCCGATCCACGAACGCTTTAACTACGTCCAAACCTTCGAAATTAATGGTCATTTTTGTGAATAAATGTCACTCAGATCAACCAATACCCTTCCACGTATGATTTCTCGTCTTTGTTTCTAAAATTATCTCATCAACCATGGCATGTTGTACAATTTACCCTTCAGTCACACAGCATGCAACTAGGAAATATGTCGTTTGCTTCTATCATTTAAGGAGGCAATGCACAACGACGCATTTTCTCGTCATAATGGCAGTTGGCAGATGGGTTGGGCCGAAACCCAACATTATTGCGGAAATTTGTCGTACTAACTTGTCGGGAACACGTTAAAAGTACCGAAGTATTTTTTACGTTCGTGGCGCAGAGCAGTGGGTGAGTGAATGCATGAAAGAATAACCCCACCAAAGGCGATGACAAGGCAAGCAAACAAGGCCGATACATTACCACACTGCAAAATTTGCCATAATAGCAAGGATGTTTATGTTGCAAACCAACTGGCACTGCTTTGCGACCTACAGAAACCATGTCATCCTGGTGGAAAATCAATTGCGAATGAGTTAGGACTCCACTCTTCTGTATACAAATGGTGCATTATAACCGCGTTCTTAAAAAAAGGATGTGATTCACTTACCAGCGAACAAGTATTTAACGTCTATGCTTTTGAACGGTTCACAATGCTGTAGTGTGCCTTGGAAAATTCCTGCAAATTTCACGCATGGGAAGATCTGGGTGCTAGGATCTTTGATAAAATAACTCTTGGACGGTGGTCACATTGTGTGGACAGGTAAGCCTAGTTTGATCGGGACAGAAATTCGGTCAAATTATACAAAAACCGCTTTGTTTATTTAGTTTTTTTTTTGGGGGGGGGCGTCGAAGTACCCGCTAGGCTGTTAATTAGTCTAAATAGTTCTTGAAGTTTGGTAAACAATGGATGCTGAAAGCGCAACCTCAGCTGATATGCGTCGTTCTAAATAAATCAGATCGATGTCAGATTGGGCTGCGCGTAAACTTCCTACAGTTACATGGTGAATTTCCATACTATGCTGCCTGACTGAGTGAAGCAGCATAATTTGGTAAAGGACTCGAGCCTGAACAGAGTTTTCCGTCATTCTATATCTTCTGAGACTAGTATGGGTTCTGTACTGTATGCTCCTTTGCGTCAGTATGTGGTGTGACGATTCAGTTTTAGATCACGCACTACCACACTGAAAGGGCAGTCCATGTAAGGAACATAAATATATAAATGTCGGTTCCTGTGTGAAGACGGCTGAAATACTATTGCTGAAATAACTGCATTTTCACACCATGCTTCGGTCATATTTTTAAAACTATTGACGTAAAAAGGATTAATTCTGGAGTATTCCAGGTGCTAAGATGCTACAGCTGGTCATAAAATTTCGCGTCACCACCAGGCATTCTGTGTTTACCACTAAACCAGCCGCAAGGCACCGTTTGAGGCGATCATGGCCATTCTGCAGGACGTCCCAAACTGATGATATCGTCGGAGAATCTGGGGAATTTCACCTGCAGCCCACATGCTGCTTGAATACAAATGCCTTATCTACATTGTCAGGAAAACTCCTGGGGACTCGACACCTCCTAAGCGTGCCTACGCAGTACAATTGTTTATTATTCCAGCCATTCCGCCATGCACATCTGGATAGAGCCATCTGTTCTTTGATTCTTGGCCGTGTTTGTAGAATGATTTCTCACTTTCCACTTTGAGAATTTCAGTTTCACAAACAAGAAGATAAGCAACGACGTATTCACTATTAAAAATTTGATATATTCTTCCGTTTTCTTGACTTCAAGCCTACGACTTACATGGCACCGTGAGAGAGACTCTCATTGAAAACTATTGTGAATTTTTATTTCCCCCACGAAACATCACATCATGTGAGGTATGATGTCGTCAGTCACTTATTCTGCGATTATCTAATCTCAGTGTTTTATTGCCTACCCTAAGGGAGGCCTAATCGCAACTCATTGGAATTCCTGGCTACGAGAATTGAGAGAAAAATTCGGTCGTCCTGGCGTTGCAAAACATCAGACACAACAGAACCCACTTTACTGACAATTGTGGCATTATTTCTGACGACAACCGACAATTCTGCAAGAGAAAAAGCCCATCTGAGCAAAAACTCTGCGCATTAGCAAGTATTACAGAAATAGGTCTAACCAAAGAGACACCCATTAATTTTCCACAAATGTCAAATGGGAAAATTTAAACAAAGGAGCCTCCGCAACCATCAAGATATGCGTACCATATGAATCGAGCCCTAATCACTTGAGTGAGTGATGAGGTTCAAGGTCGCGCAAGAAATAAGAGATTTAAGGAAAGCGAAAAAGTTTGGCCGGCACCAAATTGATAAAGTAAAACACTATGGTAAATTAAAACCGCTAACGCCAGAACAGTCATTACTAACTACCCTCCTCAGCGTGTGCCACCAACAGCTATAGAATAACCTTACAGAAAATGTGAGCGGAAACCTGTCATTTGAGTTATTGCTTCTCTCTATGTCTCAGTTCCGCTTATCCCGAATTCAAATACACAGAAGAGTAAGTAAGAGCAAGTAAATTATCAGGCGCGGCGAACGAATCAGCTACCACCTTACCAACAGCTAAGAAAAGCAAATCCTAACTACGATGACAGTGTGGGTGCGAGGAAAGTCAACACAACAGAAAGATAGTAAACAAAGGCGTATCACCAGCTTCGTTTTGTGGACTGACAGTATGCCAGAAAACTCATGTCTCAATTCAGAATTGTGCAAGTCCTGATTACGCTGGTAGTGCATCACACCAGCCAAAAACGCATACGTACATGCAGACATACCTACACCACTCGGTGGTGCAGAACCAGCACAAAAGCATTAAAAATACGTATGTATTAACCCGATCCTCGCATGGAAGCGAGCGGATACATGCGCGCACCCACGTACGCAAAGACCGCTCGTGGGTTTCTCCTAGTCAACGAAATGACAGAGAATCAGCTGCACAGATCAAAACAGAAAGCATGATGTTGGGCTGACCCTAGTATTCCAGCGATGAACGGTTAGTGCCGAACAAACAGACTGTCGAAGCATGTGCTTAGAATCGTACAGTGAAGAAACCGTCAGGCGTCAGACTAGTCGGCACACAGCCACTAAAACTATTAATACCACCGCTATTACTCAGTCAAGTATGAACACACAGTCAGGGTTCTTTTCGTGTATTAGCAGAGCAGTATACTGATCAGTGTGCACACAATGACCTTGGCCTAAATGCCCAGGCGAAAACAGCGTTGTGTGACAAGGCGACACCGACGTCGTTGGCAGTGAGCTTGTGTATCGGTTTGTGTGCGTTTGAACGACCATACACAAGTTTGTCCAGTTGGATGAATGTGTGAAATCTTTCTGCTTCAAAGATTTGTTTCGCCTACGTGACCGGAAAATTTTTGAATTAATGTATTATGACCAAGTTAACGATGTTGGTAATCATTCCTCCGTACACTCACAGTATGGCTTAATACATCTGGCTGAACCATTGCAGGCTTGATTTTAATGCGATAAACATGCTTCTTTCTGGTCAACTTGATTGTCGAGGTAAAAATGCTATCGGCAGAATCACACAATACCCACAGCATAATAGGTAGGTCGAATAATCAAGTAAGTAACATTAAAGTAAGCCGGAAATTCAGTTGGATCTTATCGGGGTGGAACAATATAAACCAATGAAATGTACTCACGTACCGAGAACCTAGCTGATGACACATGAATAGATCTCACTTACAGTTCAAATGGTTGTGCTGAATAACATTGGGCAGTATGCCACATTTGGCACTACCGCGACATAACGTGAATCGTACCTAATCGGTTGCCGGTGAATAGTACTTCAAAATGAACAGCGAAAATACGGCATGGAGTTTTGCGACAGGAGTCAAGGGCGTCATTGTCTGAGAAGTTTGTGGCGACTGTAAGGAACACTTAATAGTTTTTCCTGTCGAAAGCAAACGTGGGAACATTCGATTGGCATTATTCCTCAGTTTTACCACACAGTGGGTGGGTGAGAACTGGACAGTGTATCTGAACTGCCTGCCATAACTGGTCATAATTTATGAAATCAATAGTGATTTGACAATGTTATTTCGGTTGTTGGGTACCGAAATTCGGTGCAGATTTAATCTCTGAAAATGAAATTTATTCAGTCAAGGACAAACCTGTTAACAAGACTTCGGGTATGATAAAATACACCGAGACAACCAACCGAATAGTTATTATATCCGTTTCCGAAACAAGTAGTTCATTTCTCATGCCAATGTGTAGTGGACGAGACTAGACTGGGAGAGCATTCTTGAAAGACAACTATAACTAGAATCTGGCGACTGTCTGGTATACTATCTCGGTTTCTATAATAAAAGACTGTGTGATAAATACTATCATAAAACTTCAAGTCCCACAGCATACTGAGCATGAATTATGTAAGGCCTCAGTCGTAAACCGTAAAAAATTTGGTTCCCCGAAGATGAACATCTTATCCGGCGAAAATAGGCAAAGTATGAAAAATCATTTTGGTATGGCCATTAAAAACCTGTTAAAATGCAGTCGTTCCTATAGCGAACAGTGAGATATTGCCAAACCTTTCGTTACTTAGGCTGAAAAGCCAGAGAAATAACGCTCCTGGTTCCGGGTGACGGGGATTTATCTGAGTGTTTCAATTTCTGGTGTGAACGCGATACCTACCAAACACGGTAAGCAATAGAATTTCCCACAGCTGATGCGTGCATCTACTGTTGGGAACCACACTTACTTGAGCCTATCCTGAATAAGCCATAAACATGCGAATTTCCGAGCATGTTTCAAAATCTACTTGACGCGGTTTCCGTGTAGGCAGTAGGAGTGAACTTATTACTCGGATTTGAGTGCATTCTTTGCAAAAGCATTAATTTTGCTCCTAAAAAGCTGTCCTAAAATTGTCCAGTCAAGTCCAGAACACTGAGCAAAATCCGCATGATACAAGTGTATTCATGGAGGACTGTCGTCGACTTAGTCACAATGGTCATCAGCATCACCGCGACAACAATCAAAATAGCAATGAAAAGACAGCAGGTGGACCTCTGAGGATCACACCACGCTCAAGCAACCAACCAATGTGGCCCAGTGTGAAAAACAGAATGATGCTAAATACAGTGCTCAGATATTGCTCAAGGCTGACATAGCAAGCATACGTTGAGTGAGAAAGACCACAACAACGGGTTGGATGCGATTAGCTTAGGTGAGTGACCTCACAAGCTAGGTGAACTGACGATTTCTTGGCACGACAATTAATTGTTTGATAATTGCTATTGTTGTCATCAACATGTAAGTTGTCACAGCATCTAATTCTCTCGAACAAAGAGAATTCAAATGCTGTACTTTGTTGAAGAGTTTGCAAGAATACTTAGGAGATTTATCCAATTATTCATCGAGATGCACATTGAACAGGAGTCTATTTTTTCATGAACATGTCAGCTTGTTTTATTTTTTCAATCCGCTTTACTCCAACAGCACCTCCATTAAAGAAGCCGATAATAAATAGAAAAAATTGTTATAAGCTTTGTAATTTGTATGGTGACTTAGATGGAAAGAAGGATAAGTAAGTTGATGACTCGGTGAGCAAGCAGGAGTGTGAATACACAGTATATTAAGCCTAACGTCTTCCGTGCACATTCTTGAGAGTCGCGGTCACTAATTGTGTTATCTGGAAACCATGACTATTTATTATAAATGCTGCTGAAGTTTTCTGGCCATTAAAACGAATCAACACTTATCACGATCAGAAGCACAGTAAAACATTCACCTTCACCATTATTGGAACGAATTTGTTTCGAGTTCCGTGCTCAGTGACCATGCACTGGACATCGAAAATAGACTCCACGCCAAGGTGGATTTTTTGACACCGTACAGAGATATTCCTGACATATTTCACCGCTATTGTGTATCATACTCAGAAGACAACTTAGTTTTATCATAAGTGCAAGGTGGCCAAATATCGAATCTCTTCTCAAGTAGCATGCGGCTTTGTTTTCAAACGTGTGGTGGCGGAAAAATAGGCTTGTTCTTTGTCAAGCTCCAAGAATTTCCATCAGCATCTGGAAGTGGATGTGACTTTGTGTTTTTTTCGCAAAAAGGCTTTCCGTTATAAAGCCAGCATACAGTGTAGCACCTATTCATTGTTCCCATGATTACTCCTTCAAAAGTCCACCGTATAAAATCTGATCGAAACCCTATACTTTTGAGTCAGTTATAAACAACGTAACTGGAAAACACCAGACAGAATGTAGCAAGCAATCGGCTTTTGTGACCATCAGCCGTTGAATGTGTTGATCTAAACAGCGTTACACAATGTGATCGCCTCACATATATATATATATATATATATATATATATATATGCAACTTTGTGTACTTTATGAGTAGTCAAAGCATTGACCCCTATTTCGAGCCAGACCAAACCTACATCATGGAAGCAGAGCTGTCTGAGTGAATTTACACTGATTTTGAATTTCGAATCATTGGAGTCGCAGGTCACAATACCAAAAATTCAGAAGTGGGTAGTTTTGGGACTCCTCCTGTCTATACCCAAGCTTAAAACAATCGCTTACATGATATTCACAACCAGCGTAGCAGTACTTTCTATCTAACCGAGCCATCGAATCTCCATGGGCCACCCTCATGGGGACGATCGGCTATGCATAGCACTGATGCTTCCATGCTCGATCGACCACGAATTAAGTACGGGTCAGTTTAGCTTATTTTTCTCTAATTCCCAGGGGGAAATGTTCTTGCCCATGAAATTATTGTGTCACAAATAGGACCTGGTTTCTTCCCTTTTCTTAAAGCACAATTTACATCAGATCAGTTAGCAATCTAGATTATGTTTACTCGAATGATACTCGCGCAGAATATTATCAACTTGTCGTACCACAAGAAGTGTCCAGACGAGATTCGTGAAGATTTCCCGATTAGAACACACAACGACAAGAATGCTTTCGATTCTGGTGTATTCATTGCAAACGCCTGTGATTTAGATAACAGTGTGAAAGCTTAAAGGGAATTTCAAATCGTCTGCAACGTTCTTCCTAAACGGCCACAGTTGATCACACTTTGACTACTATCGGCTGCCGAGGCATCCTGCATCTAACATGAGTGCGCACAAATGGTTTTGTACATACAGTGAACCCTTCTTGGCCCCGAACAACGTGACTTAATCTTATGACCACAACTGTGACTGACTTCCACCTTCCAACTTTTGTTTGCAGCGGACAATCCGTGATTACCTGCCTCCCTGTGGCTACTCCACAGAATACCGAGCTTCGTCACTCAGATGAACCTATAATGGCTGGATTTGTCTACAAAACCAAATAGCTGGCGATTAGTAATGCACTGTTGCTAGCTTCTATGGGATTTAGCAGATGATTTCTAAACGTCGTTGACAAATTGCTGTCCGTACTCTTTATAATGCTAGCCAGCTCACCGTCTGCTAGTTGTCAAAAGATGTATGCCTTCCAGCCAATCTTATTCTTTCTGATTTACATCCCATTCACTGACTTACCTGTTATAGTAAGTACACACATGTGGAAGCCTTCGATGTGCGCAGGTGTCTGGTTGTTCACTCATGGCTGACAGGCAAATGCGTATTGGATTGCGATAAACCGTTTAGGAGCAAGTCACCGTCACATTATGCGACGCTAACGGCATAAATGGCTAGAGATATATTCTATTTAGGTGAGTTGGAAAGACCATTGCTCATACACTGGCATGTGAATAGTACTGTTCAACCCTTTTCAAACGTACCCGAAGATTCATGAGACACACAGCTGACGACTGCTAACAATGATACTGTCTTTCATTCTCTAGCTTAAGTTGATCTGGCTTATCTGTATGATTAAGAACGCTCAGTAGGAAGTTCAAAACAGAATGCGGACACCATAGAATCATTCAAAACAAGCAACGGTACTTTACAACGGAAACTGATGGAACCCCGCCCAGATGCTACATCCATTTTTTATTTTGTTTTCTCTGCTCTTGGAATCCGATTCATTTTCCTGATTCGAATCAATACACAATAATACAAACGATTCAAGAAGGATCAGATTCCGCTAATACACGCACTCTTCACCTAAATTGACCTCGTTCATAGGACATAGTCTTCTAGAAATAGACTTTGCTCTCGTGAAGCTCAAGATCTGAATTGAAAGCTAGGAGTAAGTCCACAGCTGCCTTTCGTTGGCAAGAACCAGCATTTCGCAGGCTGTCAATCTTTTTATTGGTGATAAGACACACAGCTCTCATGTCATTCAAACACCTAACTATCGAAGGGGTTCTGTAAAATGTCCAAATCTGAGCTATGTGAAATTCGATTAGTAGGCGTTTGTTTTTTCATTAACTCGTTACGTTTTTTCGCTGGTCGATAAGGTAAAAAGTTGGAAAGACATGCCACTGGCACTATGCTTTTCAGCCTTAACTGCTTCTGCATCGTACCGTATTTTAACTATCTAGTAAACTTTTAGTTTAAATGAGTCCCACATATCGTTCCGACTAGACCTTGAAACAGCCCTTGGGCTGTATATTCAGTGAAAGAACTTCATTTGATTCATCCAAAACTCATTCAGAATCTCCTGTTCAGTCTGACAAATAAATGAGATACAAACGCAATACACACCACCCAGTTCAGTTGCAAAGAATCCGAGGTAAAATCTCTTTGGATTGTTTCATCATTGATCACCAGGCAGACACACCTGGTCTCCGTTAAGGGCAATCTTGCTGCTTCTCCCCGAAAGCCAACAAGGGCTTAAATCTCAGATGGTAGTCGAAATTATTTTCTCTGCATTAAAGTGTGCCGCCAATAATAAGATGTGCTCTCAAATCTAAATCCAACCAGTTCACTGTATCGCAGTTTGTCCCTCTTACTCGAAAAGAAAATGAAAGTAGGGACTATCGGTCGAACCAATTCCTATCACTATTTATGGGCGGCAGCCCTTCAACTTATATGAAAAGTTCAGACATCTTCCTTGACGCTTACTTTTAAGGCTTTACGAGTGCAGGGCTACTTGTATATGCTTGCAATATAGGTGGGCGGCTGAGCTGATGAAAGCCGATAAAAACGAGACTGAACAGTAGATAGTTGATTAGTTTAGAAAAACATGTAGTAGACTTGTATAAAGAGAATAAGATAATTCTGTCTAACTGAAACATCACCTCGTGGTTCCGAAATGAAAATAATACCCCGACAACATCCTTTGCTCCCCTTCTGAGTTATTTCATAACCAGAAACAACCATGTGGTGATGAGCAAACACACTCTAGCCGTTTGATCTGTTAGTCACTTCATTTCTGAGCTTCATGGAAGTAGGTTCGAAGTTGGGTGCTCAGCGTGCACATGAATGAATGGTAGTCAGTGTGAAGTAAGAAGCATGGCTGCCTTCGAAAGATTCGGGACTGTAATTTCACGGAGCATTGAAAGAAATCCAACAGTAGACCGTTGCATAGCCCCTGTAAGTTTCAGATATACACCCATGTCGTCTATAGAGTGATAACCCATTGAGTCTACGCTGAGAAAGCCAATCAGCAGACATCTAAGTATACGAGTCAGCTGACTGTTCACCCAAAACCCTGTATTATTCGACAAGGATCAGGTATGTAACAGTTAGATATGTATTAACATTTAGGCGAGAAACGGGCAAAGATTCGTTCATAAGTTACCCTCCCAAGGCCAACAACCAGGCTTGTAAACCTCAGTCACACAAGGGGCCATAGCAAAAAACTGGGTGACCAATCTGTTTGTCCAACTCGGCCGACTGATTCGGCTACCATCAAAGCATCCAAGCGAAAGTAAATTTCACTTTAAAGGAAAAAACTTGGATATGCCCAAGGACAATTTGGATTTTGGTGAAAAGTTTCAAAGCAAGCTTCTGAATTAGAGTAGGATTTTCAGGATAGGCAGCTGAGGCAGCATACTTGAA
This sequence comes from Opisthorchis felineus, assembly GCA_004794785.1. NCBI lineage: Eukaryota > Metazoa > Platyhelminthes > Trematoda > Opisthorchiida > Opisthorchiidae > Opisthorchis > Opisthorchis felineus. The sequence continues at coordinate 36,601 of SJOL01002753.1, read as the reverse complement.
TTTTTGGAAGGTTGCAGCTTCCTGAAAAGCTGTACCGGGTAAATCGATCAACTAGTGACTTCACTGTTGTTCATCACGCCACCACCGCCATCACAGTTTTCTTGTGATCTGTGTTCTGTTGCCATGTTGATCCTCCCCGTTTTTTGATAGCCGTCCTAGCTAATCATGTGATTTTATTTACACACGCGCCCACACGCACATGTGCACACGTGCTTTTGCACACAAGAGTGAACAAGACATTGAAACCGTATCCACATATTCGGTCAATTTCCATTTGCACCAGTAACGACCGATTTGGTCTAAAGCGGTGAACGCCCCGGACGAACGATCGAGCGACCGAGTGAGGTACAGGTACGCCACAGAGCGTGCAAGAGACAGAGGGAGACAGCGCGAGAGAGAAAAAAGGGCAACAGTTGTTGCTGCCATGCAATTCCACACACACAAACTCTTACACATAAGTTGTGCACATGGAGACACACAAAAATAAGGAGTGAAGCACGCTACATTCAACGGCACAATTATCCCGATCGATAGTTGGGTGCATCGACCTGTCTGGACTAGGGAAAACGGCTTATCGTACATAATTGGTAGTGATGTCTGAACAGGAAAACATTCGTAATCAACAAAGGGAGAAAGAGCTCATTATGCTACCGCCTAGTAATATTCACAGTTTAGCTCATCCAATTAGTTACCGCATTTCAAATGTTGCTGAACTGGACACTTTACGTACGTCTGTTTCAACATCCGGAAACGGGACACTAAGCGGATTGCACGCAGCAAAAGCTTATCTTTCAGTTTGATTTACTTGGGCTTGGAGATACGGATAAACTTCACCGAAGTTTACTAACAGGATAAGAAACTCCGTGTACCCAGGCATCGTCTACCATAGCAGACTAATGAACAAAATCTGTGTACAAGTAGAAACAAAGCGTTACTGGTAAGGAGGGTTGAAAGTCGTCTCAAGTCTATGGTGCAGAACAAACATAACTAACTCAGACAAGACATGGAAGTAATTCAATCTTTGCTTGATTATGGTGTGTGAGCAAGCCGAAAACAAACGTCTGGCTACCTTCCATTCTCTGCGTTGTGACTATTCTGCATTCAGTTGCACGAGAGTTGGACCATATCACCTGATTTTTCTTTTTGTAACCAAGACGAAAGTTCACTGAACACTAAAAGAACCACAAACCCAATGTCAGACGTTAAAAAGCCACAACTCGGCTCATCTACAGTGTAACAAAATTTTGAACAACCTACTTTGTCAACATAAGAATGGATGAATGTGAAGGGCCGTATGTGAACATTATTGCTCATAATTATATACCTCACAAATCAGAAAAGTTTAATCAAATCGTGTTTCGAACCAGAGTTATGGTATACATTTTGCTGAGTTGTGTATCCACCGGTGTGAAATCTCTATGATGATGCAAATGCCATGTAGTGTAAAGTATATCTCTTGGATCTCTGTAGAAGCCGCGTAATTGCCGCACAGTGGTGCTAGCTGCTACGGTTTCGTTCACGGATGATTTGGGGAGGTGGGTAGATAGCTGGAGGTGGTAGCTGATATAATTGATGCGTAAATACAGAGTTTTCTCAATGGGCTTTTAAGTGGGGAGATTGGGAGGGGAGCTATCCATTGAAGGATGGAACTTGGATGCACGAGCGCCACTGAGAACGCAACTGGAACATATCTCACAATGTATCAAACCATTGAAGTGTCCCGTCTCGGGGTCCCCATCCCAGGAGACGGCAATGACCAGCATAGCTGAGATTGCCGGTAATGGCTCTTATACTTCGCTGCCATTGTTTGACCTCCCCTGGCTCGTTTCCAACCTTCACATGGTTGTGCGAAAAGTGCCCTTTTAGGAAGTCGGTAGACTGGCATACAGAGCACGTGGCCAAGCCAGCACAATCTATGCAGTGTGATCAGTTCATCTATAGTGGGCGTGTTATTTCTTCTGAAAACTATCCGATGTACTTCAGTATTACTGATCCGGTGTTCCCACCAGACTCCAGTACATGGGTCTTGGTCTCGAATTTGGTGAGTCATTCGTAGATGGAAGGTTTGAAAGGACAACAGGGCTCATGGAAAATGGTGACTCAGGTGTATTTGTATGCTTGGGAATTTCAGGTGTCAACCACGACGCTTAGATGTTGAATACTGGGTAGAAAATACATAGACCTATGTTATCATCACACCAACCCCACCTAATGCCGTCAGTGTTTCATCCCAACCTTGGAGATACCTACCTCAATTTTAAGGAAGCACCAAAAAGCAATGTTTAGTGAACATTAACTAACTGACACACCAACCCAGCAACTAATCCACCTACACTTTTAACCTCGTTATAATAGCGCAGTCAGTTCTGAGAAAACGTGCCAGTAAATGCTTTTCTGCCATAAAGAATCAGAATTAGTTCCAAGCCCATCCAGCTTACAACGCGGAATGTAGGTTATTTTGAATAAAAGAGCAAGAGCAAATCTTTCTAACAAGCAAAATGGAGCAAGTGAATGCCTTTACAGAACTCATTCTCAGTGGTACCTTCTGTCTTGTTCGGAGGAAAGTAGCTAACACTTCCAAACTATTTGTGTCCTTGAAATCCCAGTCCTCAAAGCCACGTGCCATGAATTCAGCAGCCTCTTACCATTGTTCACACTATATTTCGTTGCGAAACACTCCCGTGTTTGACTAAACTATGTTGATGGCAACCTCTTCAACCAGAGGTTGAGTATCTCCGTGTTCACATCAAACGTCAACGTCGCTGAAACTTTTATGAATCAGAAGATTAAAACTGCTCCTTTTGAGAACATTGACTTGGCAGTAAGGGAGCGCATTAATGTGATCTGCTGGAAGTGCTCCGTTGCCATTTTGGTAATAAGCCATCGGTAGTTCTCCGACTAACACAGGGCCATGGCATATTATAGAATCGAATGGAACATCGGAACGATACTTTGTACACTTACCCTAGTAATAATCGGAAGAATGACTTGTAGGCTTGGCTTCCAACATTTGTCCGGGGCACCGTTAAGAAGCCGAAGGCAACCTTGTCCAGTGAAGTGTCTGGTATAGAATTTCTTGACGTAAAGCTGCTGAAAACTCTTCGATCACCCGTTACAGGTCTCACCTTTCTTAAAGCCCATCAGATAGACGTTGAGTATGGGCTTCCACTCACTTTGTGTTCTACTTGAGCTTAAGTAAACCTATCTGTTAAATATGGTAGACAACGAAACTGATACCTGGCGAGTCATGATATGTTAGCTTACCTTTGTTGTGTCGCCAACCTACATTCGCTGTTATGACTACTCGCTACTCTCAGGGATCGTACTGTTAAGCATTCCGAAAACGTACTAATTTTGGGGAACTACACTCATTCGCATACCAATTTGGTTTTGACGGGAAACACATAGAATCCAGCTGAATTTTTCAATTATGATGTTATTAAGCAAATTAATGTGCTGTATAAGGCACAATATTCGAGGTATCGTGATAGATTTCATAAGCGTAATGGACTACCCCTAAGGTTGCTGGAAACTCTTCGACAGCCCACGACCGGAGGGTCGAAGAGTGTTCAGCAACCTTATGCGTCGTGCATTACGATTATACTTGCTAATTTTGTTCGTCTGTTGGGTGGGTGGGTTATGCTTAATCCCTGTCCCTTCGACCAATAAACCAAAGTGTGGAATGTGTGTAGCCCCCGGTCTGTAAATTAGATAACGTATGCTGAATAGCGAGAGGAAGATGGTACACGGAGGTTGGTCGAAGAAAGCTCTTCAGGAGTCTGAGAAGCTAAAAGTCAAGGCTTAACAAGCCCTAAAAGACGCTGCTGCGATGTATTTGTTAATACCTAGACATAAAGATCAAAAGCTAGAGGATTTGTCAAGACACAACAATACTGTCCTTTCAGAACACATGTGGTCAACCAGTAAATGGATCCTGTAGGCCAGAAACCGTTCTAGTGAGATAGATGAAAAAAGTTCCAGACATCAACTAGGTGAATAATTTCAAATTGGCGACTCTTAAGCGAGCTGAAAACTGTGTAAGCGCAAAACAGCTGTGCCAAGTGAAGCCCTACAATAAGCCAACATCAATGGACAACCTATCAACGACAGTCATCTTCAGATTGCTTTTTTCCAGGATTCTTGATAAATAGTGTAACTTTATTAATGGTGGACTGCGCAGATTTCTCCGAATTCAAATTTTGCTCCACTGTTGCGGTTGCTTATGTGTACTTGTCTGTGTCCCCTCGGGCTATTGGGTGATTTATAGGTGTCTGTGTGTTTGTGTATGTGCCAACGTGCGTCATGGTGTTGTGTATGCAGGTGAACGCGGTCACATTTGTGCGCCGAAGCACCGATGGCATCGTGCCAATTTTGCGACCCTATGCTTCGAAATTCACTGGTAATGGCACGAAATATAGTACTTATTGGCGAAATGCACCTACGCGGACGGAACAGTTTACCGTGAGTAACAGCGAAGTGGAGGTGCCCACATCCGTTCGTTCCTGCACTCGCCTGCAGATTTAAACAACACATGCACACATCACATCTGGAGTGTGCGAAAACCACATGAATCCGATGGCCAGTGATTTGACAGCCCATGACCTCGAGCAACCAGATCTGGATCTATTACTGAGTTACGTGCAGCTATGGTGCGGCTGCATTAGTCTCACAAATTACACACGAGTGAGCTAATCCAGGGCACATATGACCTCAGCACTAACAAATGGCATAGTGGGGGGCATCGCTAAATTCATTTCTGCCAGCAGTGACGGAAGAACTCTCACTTGAAAACATCAGGCTGAATTTTGCAATAGTTCTTCAGAAATTCTCAACAAATCACTCACTGGTTTCCAGACCACTAAAAAAAGGGTCGTTTGTGATTCAAAATGACAGACAGGTTCCATATGAGTTGAGCGGATTAATTTTCGTACATCCTAAATGAAGAATGGGTTTGTGTAGCCCGTGTACAGAGCTCGTGTAGTGTGGGAGGAAGGTAACGATTCGAATGAGCTACCGAATGGTTGAAGTCGCACAAATGGGTTTGCTATTAGCACCTATATATCTGCTCTATCCGAGATAACACTGGCTCCTTTTGGGGGTGAAAATATGTTTTTAAATTAACGCACACAACAGAGAGTACAAAGCAGAGCAGGAGGTGGCCTTGTTTTGCTTCTAATAAGAATTGTGTTGTTCCCGTGGCACAATCAAGCAATCTGGATCAAGAGTGATATCACAAGGGAAGTTAGCAGTTGCTATTCGCTAACGTAAGCCTTCATACCAGACGGCGTATCCTGCCGAACAAAACCAAACGATTTGCTAAAGCCTTCGAAATTTTCGCCCACTCTGAGGTTGAATGTATCGAGTGTTACTGTATAACGTTCCGGACCACATATTCTCCCTCATTAACAAAGCGCCTTTTCTTGTAATTATTTCCACTATTGCACTTCCAAGTTGCGTAATTGACTTTGTGAAAATTCACCTTTGCTTAGACCTAATTACCACCTATTTATGCTTTACGGGTGTTTTCTCACCACAGAAAATTTGGCAAGAGCGATATAAACTTTAGTCACGCTGTTTTATTTATGGTGTGTAAAAGATCAGATACTATCATCAGGGGAACTTTCACTTTTCACTTTTCAGCGCTAATTTTCCAATGTGTGATTATTCATCCGCTCTCTAGAACCCAAGCTGAACTTTTAGTTACAGACTCCGGACAATAGCAGATTCCTGTTGTAGTTTGTGGCCTATTCTACGGTATACATGGGTTTGTACATCGGATTTGTACATTGTCAAACGTTTGAGTTCGGTTCAAATTGCGGAAATATCCCTGGAGGAAATATCCGCAAATTCCGCCGGAATTCATAATTTCCCTAAGTGCTTTTAAGTAGATTCCGCCAGTATACATAGTGAAACCGGGAATTTCTTCATTCCTTTAAATACACTGGTTGTTAGTCCCGCCAAACACCCACCGCTGAACTACAACCGTGCACTACCAGTCACTCAAGAAGCCTACCACCTTACCAATTACATTTAAGGCCCATGCTGTTGACAGTCTTGATGAGGGTATATGTAAACCCCTCAAAGATCATAAGTCATTCGTGGCTTGCATTATTCAGATTGCAACTTAAGGTGGTTCTGCTTGGAGATGCAACTTAATCTGCAACTTTGCGAACGAGATGCACGAAATCACTCTCGCGTTTCTTGATGGAACAATATTCAAGATATAGAAGCAGTTTTCCTAATATAAGTCTAACGAGAAGTCGTGGACAGCCAGCAATACGTTTTGCTCTTATGGGTACGTCCCAAGTCACAAACGACGACATCTTGAATGTCATTCCAAATGAAATATGGTGTGGTTTTTAGAAAACAAGCTTGGCCGCAGCTCCCTGTGTGAGTATTTCGTTAACAGCATTTGATTCTGCAACTAATGCCTAAATGTGCAAAATTGCAATCTGTTGTTCAATTGCAAAGTAAAAGTCTTGGTAATTCGGGTCAATTTTCAACCGGTAAGGCAAGATGACGGTGAAGCAGGTAGTGGGATGCACAAAACTCTTCACCAAACTTATAATAAAAGCCATACCAAGTCGGAGGTCTTTTTAAATCCCTTTAAAGTTTGAGGTGATTAAAGTGCCACCATATCCATTCTCTTGATCTTCCAACTGATGCCAGAGATTAGTTGCAAGTATGTGAGTGAAAAGATAATGAGTTACCTGTGTTCTGCCCCCCTGTATCTTTGGCGAATTCAAAACCGTTTTACCAGTCCGGTTAGTTGGTCTGTCACCCGAGTAAGGTTATAAAGGTATTAGACACCAGTGATCCATAGACTTCCCCAGCCTGAGCGTGCCTAACCAGTTCTTTATTAAGACGTTCATTTGGATAAGGATGAGACTGTTTTCGTCCCCGGTGCGCTCATCGTACATTTTTTGTCATAGTCGGTTTTTCGCAAAGTCTCCGCTTCTCCCTTTAGTTATATGCCAGATTTCGAAAGTAGGGTCTTGTTAAACGGAAAGCCTTTGTTAGATCCCAAATCGCCCAGCCGCATAATATCCTCTAGCCCTGCTAGAACACACCACATTGGCGGAAATGGAGTTGATACTTTCAAAAGTTACGTCAGGATTTTGTTTGGTTTGTGTATTCTCCTTAATATAGCGCACTATATCAAGTCGTACTTTTTCTGTTCTTCCCTAGCAATCATACCCAAGCTTGCTTCGCATAAAACCTGTGTGGTAGGACTCATCTATTGTATTGCAACTTATCTTCATTAACACCACCTGTCCTAGCACCACGAAAATTTGCAACCTTTTTGTCGTGAAATAGGGCGTGATTGTCATACTTTCCCCCTTCTTCCTGGACTTCTATCCAACCGAAATTTAATCAGGTCTGGTATACAGTCTCGTCTGTTTTGGTACATTCTGATGCATTTTCCACTAATTCTGTTTGGGTACCATGTGTTATACAATCCCAAACTGTGGCGAATAAATTGTCTGTCAATCATACTTGACTAGTGCGTTCCCATCGGGTCTAGTATGTAGACAAACAACGGCCATTTGTATATGCAAACAGTTCGAAATCCTTTTCTATCAGCTGTGTCGTCACCCCGGTGCATTAGAAGACGGGATAAAATCGTCAGTTGTCCTGTCAGTTTGTTTTTTAAACTTTAAGGTCCTTTTTTATCTACCTTGGGCAACAGTAAGTAAACAGGTGATGAGATATTTATTCGGCCTATTCATGCGCTTCCGTCAGAGGAAAGCATCTATAATACCCACTTTGCATTTTAAAAGTCATTTACTGAAGGACGCTTGCGGAAACATTTTGTGGGTCAACTTCAGCCACATAGCCCAGTGTTTCATTTTACAAAGGCTGATATACACGTAGGATTGTTTGTTTTAAGCCAGGGTCATACAAGTAAAACATACGGTTGACGGGAAATTGGGGGATGCGCCTACCTGATGAGCCCCAAGAAGGGCGAAACTGGTCTTGGGCTGTCGAAGAGCTCTCAGCGGTAGCGTGTTTTGTCTAAATAAACTCATACACCTTTACTACCGTGTGGTTTGCCATGCCATGGTATCCAAAATACACGTGAAAAATACTTAGAACAACGAACGTACGCGTAATTGTTTCCTGTCTCCGAAGTACTTCAAAGCATAACTAGTGAACCATCAAGATTCTTCTGCTCCATAGTTCAGCCAAAGAACATGCAACCTGAAGGCTTATTTTAAAAAGACCATCAATGAGATGTTAAACGGAACCCGTCTGCGCATTCAGACCTACCATTGTACTGCATATCAGTCTAAATGGATTCTCTGTGGAGACGGTTTATCTGGTAAAACCCCAGATCTGGGTAAATAAAAAAGCACTGGGGTCCGTCTGCCAGACAATCCACCACATGTTCTAAAAATGTTACACTATGTCCAAGAAAATTAGGTTCACTCTGAGGTTTGCTATATTCAGTGTGGTTGAAGGCAGTATATGGGCACTGCCTTGAGAACCGCCGATGGCTGATTATTATGTTGGATCTTTGAAGGCTGATGGAACAGTCTCTTGTTGTGGTCATTGTCATCATTCTTGTCAGAGGCAGCAACGAGACTGTGTGCTTTAATATCACGGCTGTACATCATTTTTATGTGAGTGATGCCGTTACATGGAAAGAAAAACAAAAGAAGGCGCCCGGTGCCAGCTTATGAGACACGCCTGAATTATCTGCTCAGATGAACTGAAGTCACTCAAATCGACCAACAGCTCTTTCTTTCAGCGACTCCAACGGAGCGCAGAGATGGTCACGCAACGCCATCCTGGAAGGTGAATAACGAAAACAACACCCAAAACTTCGTGATCCTTTCTACCTCCTTCCTCTCAGTCATAATTTGACCACATGTTGGTTTGGATCTACGACTTACCTGCACAACTACCTCAGAGCTCACATAAACTACGATACGCAGAGTGGCAGCAAACAAATAGATTTTTTACCAAACTCTTCGCTTTTAGCGCACCGATATTAAACAACAGATAATGTGATATATGAATTGAACCTTCACATCTAAGATGTAAATGTGCTGAACTGTGTAGTAAATAAATGAGCTTGATACGGCTATAAGGACAGACTTAATCAAGTGAAAAAATTACTCATGAGCGATGGACTTGATGCCTCTGTAAGTTTATAGCCTTTAAAAACATCCTCTTCCTCATTAGTAGGCCCTCGCCCTTAACCTATACATCTTGAGAAATCTAATGTCTATTTTAATAATGTTTTCTTCCCCAGATGTTACCAGAATTTTTTGTGCGGACTGATCTTGAGGGTTGATGTTGACCATATCGTCTAGCAATAATCTCAAAGCCATCCATCTTCGTGCGACAGTGGGAGCAAATGGAAGGTTGATGTTCAGATTGTGTTCACAGTCAGACTCAGTAATCTTCTTAGGCCTTGCTTACTTCTTCCACCCGTAAAAATTGCCGAAGTTTTGTCCCTTCCCTTAGTACAACATCCATTTTTGTAAACGCCTAACTGCATCCGTGAGCCAACTTTTTAGGCTTTGTCCACGTACAACCTGTCATGAAAATTACCTCCGCTCTTGGTTAAAATATTATCGTTTCCTGAGTGTAAGATATTTATATTGTTTTTCGTTACCTAGATAGATAAACATATTGCGGTATTTATCTTTCTGTAGGCTCACTAATGACCTTCCTGATAAATAACAATACGCTGCTTTGGTACTGTTGGTTGTTTAACCCTCTATGAAATTAACACACTAAAGTTAAAGATATTGCACCATATGCTCGCGACACTGCTAGGTTAAAAGTCTCATTGGAAATGTAGTACTTCCCAAAGTACATGTATTTTTGAATGTAGGACACTGTCCAAGCTCAGACAATCAGAATTCTATACCAGACCAAAACCTTTACTATGGTACTTGAGAGGATAGGATTCGAAGCCTGCGACTGCACGAATGATGATGCTGAGTCCAACATGATCTGTTTCATCTGAAGACGAAAGTCACTGGCATACTTGAACTGGTAGTGCTTGGTATTGGCTACCTCCTGCATAAGGATTAGCCGTCGCCTGCAGTTACCGACCAGTGACTGTCACTTCAGTTGCCCATATTTCCGCGTTTGTAGATATCTCACTACAGTGAATGAACCTTGGACACATTTAGATGAAGCTTGTTTGGTATGCATGTTGAACTTATATTTACTTTCAGCTACTTTCAGCGCGTTGAAATTTACCAGCATGGCTATCTTAATTTGTCGAGTTGCCCGACAACCTGTTCGCACACATTAAAGCAACTATTCAGATACCGCCGTTCTTTTCGTGCCTGATTAGAAGAATCATCTGCTTTTAGCGAATTATTCGAAATCCGATCAGCCGGCTGGAGATAAAGTTCTCTTTACTAATATTTTTATGTTGTTCTATCTTCGGTCGATAACGTGTGAAGTAGATTTCCCCTCAAATGGGCGATGAACCTGGAAGGTCACTACAGACTTAAATGCTTAGTTTGTTCGCAGGTGTCATGCGACTTCTTGAGTGTTCGTAAAATCAACTTACTGTTCCTCTCAATTCACTACATCTCTCTAATTTGGTTGGTCAACTTTGGATTTACCATGTGATTTACGCTATCTGTGCTGAAATAGTAACACCGAATTTCGTGAATTTTTGAATTCCCTGATGTTTATACATGGGTCAGTTTTCACACTCCTGTAGGCAAAAGCAATCCAACATTAAAGAGTTGGCTTTCACCTTGATGCCGATTAAGTGCAGAGTTGGTAGTTAAGGGTGGATACAACTGACCTCAATTGTTAAAATTCTGGTTTTATGCACCTGGTTTGTTAGAATAATCCACTGGCTTATTTTTGTAAGACAGAGCCTACTTGGTAGCCGGTCTAAAAGCGGAGACTTTATTTTAAGCCGAATTACTGTGAGCAGCGGAGCATCAGTGTTCAAACACCTTTGTGGTGCTACCGGTGGTGGAGATTATGGCAAAAAAGACTTGCCTGAAACCACCTCTTATAGAAGGATTAACTTTGCGCGGCATCCTTAGGCTTAAAAGGTGAATTCGGAGGCACAGTCCTCCGTTACGTGTTTACCCGCGTGATTAAAAGGTACACCGACTGGGGAGCACATAATCTATCGAGATAATTTCAGGAAAAAGCCCCAATGATTCTTAGTCCAACTCTTACAAATGCTTTTATACTGTCTGAGAAGTGTCCCCGGACGAACTTTAGACTAAACAGCCATCACCTTGCCTTTGGAGGTTCGAATATCTCATTTCCAATAGAACGATAGTTTAGGGACCCATGCTATTGAGTTGAACAACCAATCGTACAGCTGAGCAGTAGCCGAGTTCCCGAGTAGAAAATATCAAGAGGTGTACTTGATGTTAGCTGGAAAAACTATACAGGCGTTCTTTGAGCCCGCGCTCCATGGTACGCGGAATGTTTTACCCCATTACGCAAAAGAAGTGATATCATCCATTTGTGCGAAAAATCTGGCCTCCAGACTCATTAACCAGTATCAGAAATGCATACCAGAATTAACCGGTGGAGATAAACTTGACTTGTGAGCATCCCAACTCTCTATATCCTAACAGAGGTCAGTTGTCATGCCAGACAGTGTTTCCCTTTTTCAACTTTCTGGAATGGATGATCCCTGTTGAGGAGTGGTAGGGTAGCTTTCGACGGATTGACATTTTTGCTGATACTCTATTAGTACACTTCTCGGAATCTAAAAAAGTTATCCCCTGAGGAAGAAGGTCTAGAAGAGAAGGCGAAAAGAGGTGTTGTATCTACAGTTGGTGTATAATTTATAGTTAGATTAAAGTACACTGCAAGAGCGGGTCTGCCTACTTCATGCGGTGGTTCAGAACTTCAAAGATACCCAAAATTCATTACGTTCGTTCCACTAAACAAGTCATTGATGAATATCAATGAAGGTTAATTGACGGGCAGATAACAGGAGAGAACAGGAAACGGTCGTTTACGGATTGTATTGAGGATAAAGTAATTCATCCTGCGAAGAGATAAAGAGGAGCTTTGGCCTTTCTCAGAGTTTACACTCAATCATTATCCACGGGAAATGCTAATGGGAATGTTCCATCAAGTGGTCTTTTTCAAAGGTTTTCGAAGATTTTCCCCCACAAATAATCTTGAATGAGCGACTCCACAAAGTAGTGCCTATACAGAAGTGGTTGATTTATTTTACCGAGCATTTTCACAAACTAATTCCTCGTCGTCGAAGTAAAGTTTGCTTTACAGTGACGCGGCGGAAGCCATGAATCGGTTTGTTTCACTATTTAAGAGCAGAACACAGTTGCAAACGAAAGCACTTGTGTGGGAACCCTTCACTCTGTTGTGGCTTGAGCTGGTAGTCTTATTCGCTGCGAAAACCAGGGTGAATAAAACAAAGGCTTGCGGATGCTGATGCTCACTACCTTCCTTCCAGGTGTTCTCCTAATTTCCTTTCAGATTCACTTAAAACCCATGCTTGAAAGTATGCATGTAATCTGGACTCGATGCAAGTGGCCAGTAACACATAGCCGCTCAAGTTTGGCTCTTTCTGTCTAGTGGTCAGATATAGATCTCCTGTCTTTTTTACAGCTTTTAACATCCTGACCTTTAGGCAAGCCGGTCAACAAGCTGCCCTTTTACCCATTCCCTATATTTTGTCGTTAAGCCCTGTTATATCTTTGTAAATCAGATACAAATTCCGTGTATAACAAATAGGCTTGTGGCACTCTCGCTTATTAGACGCTAAACACTGTGAACTCCAAATGATTTTTTGGGTAATTCGACAAGTTTTTGCCAAAATCGTTGCGGTTAGAGAACCATGGCTCTCATTCATTGAAAAGCCCCCTCTTTTATTACTGTCATCAAGATATCTAAACGCAAACGTGTGTAACACATCATTGTATTCTAACCTTAGACATTAACTTGGTCATGGCAGCTAGTATCCAGCATCGAATGAAAATTCCACATGATGAACTTTTCATAGATCTTAATGGTCCTGGAGTAGGCCTGTCGAATTCGGAATAAAGCCGTGCATTTTAATCCAAATAATCTTGACGTCAGTTGGCATCAAGTTGTTGTTACTGTCCCCTCATCGGTACTAATTTGATTAACTCAAACAATCGCACCCCGTCTAATAGAACACGTGTATATTAATGTTGTGGAATAATACGTGTTATGCTTATTCGAGAAAAACATTTTGGAATGCACAGAACCTTTAGCCTTTGCTTCTTTGTTTCTTCCCCTGACCTTGTGGCGCGTGCAGTTTGCGCTCAGAAAGCTATAATGAAAAACGACTGTTAACAACTTTGCACGTACTTCCAGTTATTCCTCATCATTTCTGACTTAAGATGCAGTGAGTGCCGTGTTGATATCCTAAAACTGGCCAAAGGTGGAGCCAGGTTGTTCACGTATTCATTAACAACTGGTGGCAAGACCCAATATGCGGGCATTCTGGAATGTACATCTTCATTCACATCATGTCCTTATTTGGTTTGAAATTTTACCGTTTTCCAAATACATATAAGAAAATGAAACCATTTCGTCAATTTAAAAATTTTCAAACCGCAGGTTGAACAAAAGTAAAAAAGCCTACCATGTGCTGTTTTAAACTTGCTATCCTTTGAAGAACAAAATCGGTACTGAGATGGATAACCATCACTACAGATGAGAGTGTGAACGCAACCTGACACACACACAGCATCAACACTCACTCAGCTAGGCTCTTGATACAATAGGTAACAAATTCCTAGGGTGTCAGGATAATTCAGCCAAATCTATCTGAAATAAGCTGGATAAGAAGCATATATATATGAATATGGAATGTGTCAGGATCAGAAAGACCGAGACGAAGGAGCACTTTCAGGCAACCCGCAAAACAGGACCCACCACCATCGATTACAAAACAGCAGTATCCAACGCCGCTGCCTCATTGCCCTATTTATGAAGCAGATGAGCTCGGAACAATCACTTTAAATAGCCTACATCCCCAGAAAATCACCCAGACAATCTGCACAGATGAACTGATAACAAAAGTACCAGTGACATCGGTGAACAACCGTATTTTGCAGCATCTCCAACTACTTGCAGAGAGGATCACGCGCACCCCGAGCCACAGTTTTTTACTGGGACAACCGAAGTTGACGTTAAAAATGCAATATACAACAAACGCTGGCGTCTAGAATACCGGATGGGATATTTTTAACAACAGTTTATTTGCCCATCCAACCCTGTACCTAAGATTTCATTAGATTCACTCATTTGATCCCCTGACGTGCACGTTTAGCACCTTCTCAACATATAGTGCTAATGGACGTTCCTGGTTTGAAACATCATTAGGTCGCGAATCCGGATCACTTTTTACCAACGTCAGTTGAATACATCGGACTTCGGTGCTCCATCATGTGGACCTTTACTTCCTGGTTTGACAAGATTTTTAGCTCCTTGGAAGCAGAAACACGGTTCAGGCAGCAAAGTTCAAACACACCATTCGTTCGTTCAAAAGAGGCACACAAATCGACTTATCCTAGGCTTATCAGTATAGAGCGACTGACTTGATTAGAAATACAACACCTAATCTTTGCAAGTAAGACACGAATTTGATAGCGTCTAGCAGAATTCTGGCCAGGCTAATGGGCACAATATCCACTAGGTTGCATTGCCTTAAACGCTCAGTTGCGGCGCAAGTTTCTACGCATATACCTGACTGAAGAGCAATATCGTTAAATGTTGTAAGTACACACTTCCTGTCTTTTAAGAGCCTGCAACACACTTTCCAAATATTTTCCCACAAACGGCAGCTTTTGTAGGTAACACTTTTTCCCCCTTTTTGTTTTACTCTGTCATCAACCTCGCCTAAAAATGCGTACTGCAAGAAACAGCTATTCTTAGTATCAGAATCACTTCTGAAAAGTCTAGCGAACGTGAACTAAACTGACTACATATTTGTGGTACCGACCCGTCATCAGTGCATATAGTCTACACTAAGTGGTATTTAGGGAGCTGTCGGCTGGTCTCTTTACGCATTGCAAACTTAAAGTTAAAAGTACTCCTACGAGGTGATCAATGCCTCAACGTTTTGCTGAAACCTTATGAGGAAGAACTTGAGCGTGCTGATTGGCTTGTTGCATAAGCCGTGGTGTAAAAACAAAAAACAATGGATGCGTTGTTAGGGCGTAGGACTTATTGGCAGGCTCTTGTCTTTTACGGCAACTAGAAAACCTCATTGGAAGTGTACAGCATCAGGTACATAGGAACTGTAACAGAATTCCTAATTTATAGTTGAAAATCTTGACGCCTTTCGTGTATGTGGCATAAGGTACCTACAAGGTTTTATCATCGAGACCTTTGCAGCATGGAAGCGTGGGCTAGCGGCAGCAAAATACCATGTAGTCGAGTACTTGTTAGTGAAGCAAAATTAAGATAAGAATTAAGATAAGGTGGTCAGGATATTTACCACGCTTGTCCACCAGCCGTTTGTGAGAAAAGTGTTTATTCAAACTCTTTTTGGTCAAAGGTTCACAGTGTGTGGACTGTCATAACTCAAAAAGAGCTACAGGTAAACACCGTCACAATCAGTTTTGTAGGTTCTTAACATCTTCTATCTACGGTTCACGTGATTCTTTTTGCATCCATTTGGGGATATTTCAGGACACAGCAATGCATTAACCTCAGTGGAAAATAAACTGCCACTTCCTGGTCTGACTGATTAGCAATATTATGCCATCGTATGCTAGGTACAGTTCACAATGGTCGCTGGGGAAGTCCCGCTGTAATGCTCCCATATAGTTCTTACGTGCGTTTGCGTTGTCACTGTTTACATTATAGTCATCTTGCTACTGGTCTTTTTCATGGGAGCATAGTGCTGTTTGCACTGGATACCCATATCTCTACTTTCTTTTTGTTGTTTACTAGGACATCTCCTTTGATTGAAATATAACGAGCCAGTATTATTTACTGTAGATGTATTGTCTCTGGTGATGACGAGAACAAACTAGCTTCAAAAGTAGTAGTGATGGACTTAAAGAAAAATTGGCAATGCTGGCGTGTCCTATATCTAACGAATGAAAACATTCAGTCAGGTGTCCCCAAGCTGGGAATTAGCTTTTACTAGCGTAAAAAACTTACCAGTCGGGTCTTATTTTACTTCAATTTTATGTATTTTAGCTTTTCTACCTCAACTAATCTCATATTAACAGAAATGCAACCCAAAACAGTTGTGGGAGACAAACAAATCGTAATTCTCATTGATTGTTTATATGCTTTTGGGTTTTACGCAGACTCAAAAGGCTTTGGCCGTAAACCGAGGACGCGTTTGCTCCTGACTTATACTTTTACCAAAACTTGAAATTTAGCAACTATAAGGACAAAGTTAACACCTATTCAGTCTTTGATAGGTACAGCAACATATACAGGTTTAAAATAAATGGCACTATGCGCTGTTTTGTAAACTAAGGTGAGGCTAACAGTAGACTTACTATTTTTTCTTCAGTTGATCTTGCTGTAGAAGACTTTGAATTCTTAAGTATCCTTTCACGCAATTCATGCACCTTGTGTGTTAGGAATTTGCCTTATGATACTCAAGGGTGCAATAAACACCCACCTACGTTACAAATGAAGCTTCTGTGTATATTATTTAGAACAATCTGTTTAGATGACGTTGTGGGATCATCGTGAGGGATTATGAGAAGGCCACGTACTGCTGCTGAGTGGTTGACTACTAGAATAGGAAAGTTTGTAGTGGACAACAACGCCTTCATGATTATTCACAGTTCATAAAAGGTTACTAGTGTTTTTGGAGTTCCTGACCACCGATATAAAGAACGGTTCCTCATTTTCAATGCGAATTAACTGCCCATTATTAAGTCACACGTTATTACACAGAGGTGACTTTTGGAACCTGAAAGCTGGAAAATCATTCCTCGAATTCGCTATTTCACATTTAATTTGCTTATAACACTGGAGTCAGACACCCCTGACGAATGAATTTCCATTTGTCTACTTTGGGTCCTTCTTTGGGCTTTGCCCAACAAGACTAGTTCTAGTGTAGCACAAAGGTACACAATACTCCAAAGACGTTTTTCCATTACGTTGATCACCTGCTCGAGGTAAACGGCTTTAAAGTTTTTTGGTTCGTTTTTCCCAATACTTCAAAGGACCTTAGAGCACAGCTGTTCAAAAAAACTTTGCTCTTTTGGATTTACAATACAAAACTTTCTTTATCTATTATCTCGGATTGGCCTTTCTGAAGGTAAGGACGACAAGCACGTCCTATTTTATACCCGCCTGTCTTTCATTACAACCACGTCATCACAAAAAATAAATTTATTGTCCTTTGTTATTCATATGTCAATGATATATTATGTCCTCTAGAGACTAAAATGCTGATAGTCCTCAGCGAAAAACATCAAAAACATTTGTGTCTAGTATTACCGCCTTGGATACTGCTGCCTTTTTTAAAAAGCAGGTCAACGTCGTATCAACACCTTGTTCCTTAAGAAAAGGGGACGCCGCAGGTTAACCTAATCTTTGTACTTTATTAAACATGGCCCAAAAGATAAAGTCAGGTTGTTTTGAATGCAACAAGTAACGCTAGGTTGACTTAGTGGCTTAGGTAACTTTTTATGAGCATGGATGACTGGAATAACCTTTTAATAGATGTGATCAAGAAGAATATATTTAGCTTTAAGCTTGGCCAGCCACTGGTCAGGATTCCAGGCAAAGATTACGCTCGCCAAAATGAGACAGCATGGAAGCGTTATATGTAGTCTCTCCATAAAAAGCGACGCTTACCAGGACATCTATCCATCATTTGGAAGACTACTGAGACTTTCGGCTTGGCATGTTTAGTTGCATACTGCATAATGTAGCGTATAACTAAGCGTGTATGAGGGGGGAGGAAATGAATTTTGGAGCTTCGGATAACCTCGATAGCTGCAGACGACCGAAATGACGTTGATCTCTAAATAATTAACAGACCGTTAAGAACCTGTTAGTCAATGCATCGCAAGGGTAATTGATAAAATACTCCTAGTATTGTGGGCTGGATCCAAAAACCTGCGTGCGCTCACCCAGGTTTACCACCAGTAATTACGGTGCTAACCCACAGCAGAGTTGTTACATAGCCATAGGTCTTCTGCTCTCATCCAGCCGTATCTAAGTTTGCACATCAGCCACCGAAGATGTAGATGGCGAAAGACATTTGTAATTTACTGAGTCTGACAAACGAAAACCACTCACCGATGATCGATATTGCCCAACGTTAGGTGGATTTTGTCCCAAGTACCTTGCATAATTTATGTGGACTTGCTGTAACTCATCAAGCGTCATGCCCCACTTTTGGTGTCCAACAGGAATACGTGGATCAAACCTGTGGAAGGTAATTATTTAAAACATGACCTACCAAGTTGTTTCTTGCGTTTCATGATTGAGGAAGTATACTTGATTCTTTTCATTCTGTGTCATCTCGAACCATGCAGGAAGCTCACGAACAGCAAACTTGAGTCGGGGGCGGCATGAGAAAGGAGGCGTTTGAGCCCCACTGGAAAAATTTGAGACTCTCTCGAGAACTACTTGAATTACCTGTCACTTTGAATAAATTCTTGCTTTCGAAAATCACAGAATGCTACTTCAGGACAATAACCATGAGTGTAGTCTGCTGCAATATCCAAACTTTTCTGGTGAACGTGACTAGGAACGTCAGAGTTCACAGCAGCGCAAACGGGCGCGTCCAGAGAAGCGGGGGAAGAATTAGCTTTGCTGTGCGAAATTACGATGTCGGTAGAACCAACTCCTGAGAGGTGAGATGGATCGTTTAATCCGGTTGGGGGAACGAAAAATGATTTTGGTAGGTTTCGCTGATTCCAAGGCACTTGTTGCCTCTGGGAGATTGGGTTGAATAATTCTTGAAGGCTGTTATTTGGATCCTCCAGTACAGTGACTCGAACGTTTGGTGTCTTTTCTGAATTGTAACCTGCCATCCCGAAACCACCAAAAATGGGAGGCCCGACACACCTCGATAAGTGATATGAAAAGTTGAACTACGCGCTACAGCGCATGAACTTTCGGGTCCAGTGTGTTATCAGGTTTCACACTTAGGTAAACATTCGGCAGACGAGGTTTCTTGCACTCGAAGACCGAAGCCGGGGTAAAGTTGCGCGGTTACAGGGCGAATAGCTGAAGGTAAGTGAAGCAGTTATCCAGGTGATTTTGGGTGGTGGATGTAGCAAAAAATTTTACTCGGGCAGGACGAATGGCTAAGCGTCCACTGCATTGAACAGGATATCGCGACAAGCGACTCCTTCATATAAGCAGACGGTTATCTGCTCAGTTGCTTACCCACTGTGGCTTCAGAAAATCAATCGTCCCTAACAGAACACTACCAGATGCGTTGGGTGACAGGATGAATATGTAAACTGTGAAAGTAGAGTCAATGCCTGAAGTTGGAGCAAAGGTCCGTAAAAGTCGGAATCTGTGAAATAACTAGACAGTTGCGAAGGGGCATCATGTGCAAGATCTCCTTCTGCAGGTCCAATATAGATAGTAACAAAGATCGTCGTAGCTGCATCAAATTTGACGCTTTGTTTAATGCAGTGACCAGAACCCTTTATTTCATTGCATCATTTCATCATCATTTCATTTCATCAGTTCACAGCTGGGCGATTTCAATAGCCCCTTCTCCAGTACCTGAATTCTGTAGTTTACTGTAAGAATGAGCTATCCTCGGGAAGAAAACTTGGCGCACGTGGGATTCCGTTCTTTTCCCTACCGTCATCTTCCACCTTACTAAGTAGATGGGCATAAGTTGGCAAAAAAGGCCTTCGGGAGCTTCACCCTATCGATGTTTGTCATTGTAGACAGGAAAGTATAAATTTCCCCGAACACTTCCAGAGAGAGAATATTTTCAACTTGGTAGGCCACTAAGTGAAAAGTTCTTCCAAATGAACCCATGTCTTCTCCAAGTCATAGTGAACGAACGATGCGGAATAGTCTCTCTGTGTAGCCAAGCGGAACCAACTCCCTGGTTTCGTGATGACCCGAGAGGACCCAGATATCCGGATTCCACTTCGCTGAGGCTACGCATCTGTACTATGCAGCCTGTGTCAGCTTTCTTTTTATTCGGCCTCACAACTTACATCGGTTTTTGTCTTGGCGTCCACTGGGACCACCGTAATGACCTTTTACGCTTGTGGCTTGCAATCTGCTTGCAACCTGCTTGCAACCGCTTCACGCCATTCTCAGATTTTTTCTCTTTAAATAAGGGTATTCTCAACTGGTCGGTGGAGTACCGTCAAGCATGATCATAACAGCACAGACAAAATATGGGAACGACTGCCAGCTGCGAAAGTGGAGCGAAAGCAGGACATCGCCCAAGACAGACAGATTCTTGCCAAAATGACGCAGTCTAAGCGCAGTGGACACCCGGGATTGTGGAACGCAAGCGACGCTGAAATGCGAGAGAAAGCCCCCATAAGGCACTTTGCGGTTTTGTCCGCATTTTCATGAAAAAATCGTCTTCTTGGCGGTCGGAATCCATGGATACGTAACACTGAGGGCGCATTGGAGAAACAACACCAAATCATACTACCACTGCCGCCACACGCTTCCGACGGCGCGGAAGACCTCTTGGATTGTCCGGACGAAATGGCCCTCCGGCAAGTTTCGTTGCAAGTGACGTCTGCGAAAAATGGGTTGCCGAACGTTCTCTCAGTCGCCACACAACTGCGGTGTATCGACAATGGCACACAGTTCGGTGAGTCACTTGTCCACGAATTTTGCCTGCGAAAGTGGCCGACCATTTTACGAGCTAAACCGGCCGCTGCATCAGATCAAATAGGCCGTTCCAACGCTGCCAATAAGGGCCTTGTGAAGTAGATCCAAGCCAGAGAGGTATCGGCACCATTTTCTCAACTGGCCACGCTCACCCAACAAGCTAGGTCCCCTACAACGAGCATCTTCACCGAAGATTTTAGCTACCTTAACTATTCCATGTTAACGCTAAAGGTCATCAAAGCCGTCCTTTCACTGAGTACTCTGTTATCCTCAAATGCTCGGAGCGATGTCCCATAAAAGCTGCTCCATTCCCCAGCGGGGTGTGAAGGAACTGGTACGCTAGCTGATAAACCTAACCGAAGCGAAGAACCATTCAGTTTGCCTTTTTCACGTCACTTATCAGACTCTCCGTCACTTCGTAGGCCTCTTTACTTAGGTAGCGTTATTTCAGTTAATCACCGAGGTGGCTAACAAATCATGATTTTCCAACCCTGAGTAGTAAATGGCAGCGCCACCTATTTGCTCGACCAACGCTTACCTTCCCCAGATATCAGCCTTTTGTTTCCTTATCGCGGTTATTTCTTGCCGCCGGGATGCATGTGACGGGTGTCGGGATCGATGTCCTCAATTTGTCCCCTATAGTCTATGACAAATCTCGCTGCCTCTCAGAAAACTGCCCCCACGTGGTCGCTACCCGGATTTGAATTTTGCGGCTCCCGCCAACCGCACCCATAAAAAGCTGGGTGTGGTATAAACCTGAGTCGATTTTCTTAGCTATGGCAAAATTTCACAACACATTACGCCGACACAAACGACCCTCAGCGACGCATAGGTCCTTACGGAAGCTTGCCAACTGTAACCGGATAAACCGCTGGTCGTGCGAGCTGTGTTCGACCACATGATTAAATATTGCTTAGTTCGGGCAACCGGCAGCCAGAGGGATTTTCCGCTCCCTATGTTTCAAAGGAAGTCTGGAGACCGGCATTCGCCTGGTGGACGCTGCTCCGTAGTACACGGGTGTTCACAGCTACCCTAAGCGGCACCGGTGTGTTGTCCAACAGTGATATGGAGCCGGCCTATTAGCAAATCTCTGTGGCTCCTGAGGGCACTCCGAAGACAAATTTGTTTAAGCTTTTTGGCTTCCACGAACATACACGCATGACGTTGAAAGTTCGAAAGAAAGCACAGGCTTTTCAAAGCCTTATTAATGACGTTGCCGCTTGCTTCGCCTTTGTCAGTGCACCACGAAGAACATCAAATCTAACTGGCAGCCTTGATCTGGCGTTAGGGTCATTGTGAGGTGGCTCCATCCTGAACAACGCAGCTCTTGATTAGGCCACTTTTGACATTTTTTGACATCGCATCAACGAACAGAAGCACTCTTCACCATCATACAGCTCCGTCGACCCACAACCTCCCATTTCCTACGAATTTGACTGTTTTTATCCGCCTCCGCGGATCAGCAAGGAAACGTTGCCGTTTTACTCCTAAATGTCCATCCAGGGGCTTGCCAAATGACGGCGTTAAAATTTCGCGCTAATAACGGTGCTCTTTGAATCAATCGAAAATGTGCCACTACAGCTTTCCTCACACCGGAAAATCTAAAACTCACTCTGTTTGTGTCATAGTATGTGGTTCGACAATGCGGCATTTCTAGAAGCTAAAAAGCAGCCACTTAGTTATTTTGGCATGATGAATGATTTTCTTTCTAAGGCACCAACTCTTCTAAACATGCAGGCGAAAGTTTACAAGTTACTATAACAACTTTGGTTACGACAGTCGTTTCTTGATAGGAGGCTCCTAAGATTTTCACCCCGACAAATGAACAGATAAAGGCCCTTCAGAAACTTGACGATCGTATTCTGCTTACTTTCTGTACTCCTTCTGGTTGTCTTCGCTCTCACGCCGCATCTTATCGGATGCTCTGAGACAGTCAAGAGGGCTGTTGAGTGACTTAGCCGGTTTATTCCTGTCACATGACCAAGGCAGATTCAGTGTTCGTCCGAAACGTTTTTGACAGCACAGTACCGGGTTTCGCAGACATATAGCAACTGCCTCGGCTGTAGTCAAGCCATGCCGTTGGACTAATATTCACAGTCAATTGACATGAAAGGCTTATTCGGAATGACTACGTGCCTGGTGTCAATTAAGTGGGACGCCAGTGAGCTTTTGGCCAAATTGTTGAGCTAATGGTGCTCCGGTAAGAGAGTTGCTCACACCTGTTCCGCCAGGCATCAGAATGCGGCCCTATCCCGACGATTTTCAACGTCTTAAACGTCAATGCCATAAGCAGTACAAACCGTCATTGATAAGCTCTTTGTTAAAAGATAATCGTCTAAGCCATCCTCCAAGTTGCACATTTTGTCAATGAGGCACAGCATGAGCATCGGTCAGTCCGTCAATAATCACTTTGTAAAGTGCGAAGATTTGCGTCGTTGCACTATTTGTGTTGCTAATTGGAGGATGAATGGGAGGATATCGTGGTTCACAGCAGTTCGTCATGGTTACACTAACCCTTCAGTTTCCCGCACCTCAAACAGAGCTTAAGGAAGACCATAATGCAGTACATTCCTACCGAGTGTTTAGCTGATTATCATCCTCGCATATAACCTCAGGTAATCGGAAACATATTCCATTTGCTGGCTTGGGTTGACGAGACGACACAATACGTTGATACTGGAGAAAATTTGATCTTTGATGTTCCATGACCACCTGCAGGTACAGGAGCGCGCCTGTCCCAGCCGTACGTCGTACTTTTGGGCCTTTGATCGCATATTATTGCACAATGGGCAACTTATGCACAGCCGGTAGAATTACTTTGACAGTCACATATACCAACCGGCCGGCTCACCAAGCGCATCGTTATTTTGACAGTCTAAAGCCATCCTAACGCTCAATGTGCTCACCATGCGTCCATCTGATCCCTATCTCACCCGGTCAATAAATGCCATCTTGTAAGTGTTTTGATTGCTTAACTCGTGCAGAGGGTCAGATTCTCATGCATCAACTGTGGCTGCGGGATACGGGGCGTCAGTGTGATAAATAACATGGTAACTTCGGGAAACTTCTCAATCTGGGTCACAATATAGTTTTCGGCTTCAGGTCCATCACTAAGGTAAAAGGGGCATAATGGAAAGAAAGCGAGACAGCGAATAATTTGGATCCGCCGGTCATCCGCCGCAACATGTCCCTTCAGTTGGTAAGTATTACCGATCTTGAAAACGCACTTGGCACAAGTGAGGAAGACCAACCGCATCGACCAAATTACAATAGTAACAATGCGCGCGTTCTGGCGTTTGCGTACCTAGATTCATATGTTACAATTATACCGGAAAAACTAGGAGATTATTCTCATACCAGTTGCACCAATCACGTGGTCTGTAAACATAAGCCTTTCGCAACCCAGGGAACACCAGGAGTGGTGGGCTCCCTAACTTTTCATGACCCATCGAACCAAGTTATTGGCGGTGCTACACAGATATTAGTTAGTTATGGCTATTTCCACACACAAAAGCAAAAGGGCTCCAATCTGAAATAAAAAAGCGCACCAGGGGAGTAAAGCATAACCCCCGTCGTATGTCTTCCGCATTATGACGCCATGGACTAAGCTAGGCGATTGATATGATACGCGTAGCGGATGAACGGTTGCGCCGCTCAGCAAAGCTGAATTTTTTCCACAAACCTGTTTTCTCGATGGGATTTCAACCCCAAATTCGGAGTGCGACTAAAACCAGGCGCTTCAGGAACTGGTAGATTAAAAAGTGCTGACGACCGCTGAGTTGTCTTTTGATAGATGCGTATAAAGCGGTTGAAAGCTGCTACTCGCAATGGTGAGCATCTCGCTGCACATCATTCTGAAGAGTTCACACGCTCAAATGTCTACCCTAAAATTCCTGAACGTCGTTTTATCGCCAAACAGTGATGAACAAACTTTGAAAAATACACTCAATTGCATATCAATTTGGTTTTAACGGGAGACTCAACTGAATCCCTGGTTTATCATATTCTTCGAAGGATTTTGCTGTAAAAGAGAATTTTAGTTTTCAGTTGGTACTCCATTGGAGGTATCGCAGTAAATTCCAGTGAAAAAACTACTCAAAATTTGCCAATAAACTGTTGTTGGTTTTTGCTGTGCGTGGTTTTATTTATGAAAAAAAGGAACTAAATTCAACCAGATGCAGAGACGGCGTCTTTAATAATAATAACAATAATAATAATGTTTAGTCCCAACTTGTGGGTGGCATGCCGTCAGGCATGATCATGAGGTTACAGTCCGAATAAAGGCATGACTGGCGGGGGTTGTGGGTACAGGGGTTTTAGGAAACGGGACAGCGTCATAGGCCGGGAGCGTTATCCGATGTAGACGTGGTCATCACTAAACCGGCACGGGCAGGGTGGCACAGTTACTATGCTTTTTTCGGAGAGAACATCGAGCAAGATCAGGTCGGTAGGATTTGAAGGTGGCGGGCAAAAACTAATCGAGGGAGGGCAAAACAAGAGGCTTCCTGTTTGACACATGACACGAAGAGTGTAAATGTTTGAAAATGAGGAGCCAGAACATCAGATCTGATGAAGCAGCAGAGTTGGCGACATCCAGCCGGTCAAGTTGAACTAAAACCTAAAACCACCGCTGAGGTCTCCTGGCCTTGGACTGTTGAGCTCATGGCCAGAGTCACAAAAAGCGTAAGTGAGGATAATGAAGTGGAGGGATTGGCAAGGCGTATAGATGGCAACAAGAACCTCAGGATCATGGTGTACAGTGAAACTGTAGAGACTCACTGGTGTCGCTGTTGTGGAGCCGGGCATAATAGTTCCTTGGAAGAGTGAGATGGTGCCAACACACGAGCCAGAACGCGAGCTGTATAGAAAATTATTGATTTTTTATTGAGAGCACAGACTGAAAATCCACCGAACTGGTTAAATGCGAACGACAGGTTCAGCAGTTTGGAATGAACAGATCATGCAGGCAGCTGGGGCCAGGTGAGGAGCTTATTCGTATTTGCAGTTGATAGAACGAGTGGGCGGGAGGGTACAGTCGAGAATTGGAAGGAAATAGTTGCGGGTATGCTATCAAACTGGGTATGGCAGTGCCGTGCCATCATTGGCCTGACATACTTCGGTTTTCGGACAGCCCCGTAACGGACGTCACACAAAAGGTCATTGTGCTGGGATGTGCAATTCTCTGAGCAGCGGGATCTTTTAGGGTTTTATTTGGTCCAGTTGGGGATCCCCGTGGGTGTAGATTCATAGGCCAGGTGGAGTGGATAACAGCCAACCAGGTCGTCCATACCTGATATTGTCGAAGTCCTAAGCATGCACTAATATACACGGCAGAGAACCGTATAGGTGAGCTACTACTACTTGCACATTTTGTCAGCATTACAAACCGTCACATGGGTATTACTTGCAAACAAGCATTAGCGCGTTTCTTCAAATTATGTTCAGCAAAGCTTTTATACCCGTGAGCGTTGATTAACCTCTTCAGGTATATCTCGGTTAATTACAAAATCCTGCACCTCAGGAGAATACGGTCGAAAGCAACTCGCTTATTGCAGAATGATTGGCAGCTAATAGCTCATTCTCAGCATCAGCATCTAATGGCGACATGAACGATAAGAGCACATGGTTGTTCACGTGTGCCAAAGGCTTGAGTAGGCGTTGTGCAGTTATTTGAAGTCCGTATTGTGTACCGTCCGTCGGGTTTTTGTACGCCAAAACTCCAATGATGCCAACTTGTTCACCGTGGAGGAACAGAGCCCCTGGCGCATTTTCTTAGATGTCGCGGAAAAGCGGTATTTCTTATTACATGTGCTAAAAATCACAGATAAATCTATATCACGGTTAGCAGCGTGCTGTTTTTTTATCCCTAATAATTCCGCAAGTCTACCGTGAGAGCTTCTAATAGTGCCGGGTGAAAATTTCACTGCACAGCAGGGAATACGATAGCGCGGTACGTTCGAAATCGGTTTCGTCTTTTCCTCGTGCGAATTTATGAAAGAATTCTTTCACTGTTCAATCTGCTGCAGAGTTCACACGAGTCGTCCGTTGAATTTTTCACTCTAACACAACATTTACGTGATACCATCTGTCATTTCGCACTCAGTTCCTACTTTGCACTCATTCTCAATGTTGACCGAGATTAATACAAGCTGCTCTCCGCAGCCATCGATGGACCACAACAGATATGGTCCAAATGGGTGTCCGTCGAATGTAAGACGTGGTATGCAATGCCACTCCTGCAAGGCTTGGTGGCACTTTAATTGCACGGGTTTACAGGACGACCAGGTAAGCCACCTGGCCAACTCTCCTGACCCGTTTGTCTGCGC
>SJOL01002747.1:89773-157583 GCA_004794785.1 Opisthorchis felineus | reverse complement strand
ATTTCTTTGGCTTTCTGTGTCCACCACACTTCACGGACGGCTCGGACGCTCACTTTCACTTGACGCCTGATAATTCGTCGCACCAGGTTATGTTCGGGACCGGCTGGGATATTTCTCCGAGATTTAAAGAAGTGCCACCGTTCGGTCTGATATCCAGTGCTTCAGTGCGCCTGGTGGTTCCGTGCCACAGGCAACTTCTCAGCACTATGTCTCAGAACCATAACTGGGGTCGATTGGAACCGGCGAATTCGGAATGGGGTGATCAGGAGACGGGTTTTCAGTCAGGTAAAGGGTGCTTCCCTCAAAGATTGCACCCAGGATTGCAAGCTAAGCTGACTGGGCCATGTATTACTCATGTCGAGTTACCGCCTGCGGACCCGAACGCTGTTTTTCGCGCTTAGTTTGTAGTTACGGAGACTTATCGGTGGGCAAAATGTGACATGGTAGAAAGGAATGAATGGGGTTACGAAGAGTTTTAGTGCCGTTAGTGCTATTCTTTTTGCAGGATGAGGTCCAGATGACCCTCCATGTACTTGGCTGGAGACACGGAACCGTCGCTGAACCGCTGTCAGTTTCTATCCAGAGTGCGTGGGTGTAGGCACTTCGGATGTTTATTGTAGACTAGACCTAGGTCGCTCTCCCTTCCCCATTTCATTCTTCCCATTACACCACTTTATTGAAATAAGTTGACATGGTTCTGTCCAGTGAAGCACTGGTGTTTTTATTTGACGTTGGTATCAGTGAGGGGGCGAGATGCTCAAGTGGTTAGAGTGCGAATTTAGTGACCGGAAGGTCCGTGGTTCGAACCCGACCTCTGCCTCTCAACTTCCCCTGTCTAGGCTTGGGCAACATGGCAGTATCCCAGCCCTCATGCTTCCTTCAGGTAACATGGCAGCTAGGCACCGGAAGGGTGTCACAGTTGAACGATTGTTGTCAGTGATGGGGTAGTATTCGATGTAGTGTTGGTAGTTAAGGTGCGGTAAACTCAAAAAGTACCTATATGTTGTATTTGAGTTTCAGGGATGCGGTCGATGTCATCGATAAAGTCTGTAGGCTGCGTGCAGAAGCTGGTTGTTGACCGGTCTCTCTAATAGTTTGCACGTTAAATTGGATTATATCAGGTGGACGAATCCTGAGTAGTGGGCTCGAGGAGGTAGATTTTAGCGGTTGCATGTAAGTTACTTGAATGACTTATGCACAGCTGGGATCTGCAGAGCAGTGATTACCAAGGGGTATAGGAGAAGGGTTATAACATAAAAGTAGAGGAAAAGGGCAGGCGGTCCAGTGGATGTCGCCGCGCGACGGCCGATGTGGGTTGAAGGTAATTATGTCCATTCAATTCAATTTCTCGGCTATAAACCGTGTACCATAGGCACATCGGTTCTAGCTGCTACAGTTTCGATCACCGGAAAACGGGAATGTGGAACGTACAACCAAGCCTTGGAGGCGAAGGCATGTTCAGTTTATTCGGAAATTGGGTAGCTACGCATTGAAGGCGATAGCTTTGATGCATGAGCGCCACTGACTGCGCGATTGGGTCATTTCTGCCAATGTCATTAACCACTGGTGATTTGAGTCCCGGGGTCCCCATTCACGAAGGCGGCAGTTGCCCACCCGACTAAGTTTACTGGTTAGTGTTTTCGTACTTCGTTACCAGGTCATGTCCACCTCTCGGTCGCTTCCACTCAGCACAGGGCTGGGTGAAAAGAGCTCTGCGAGGCAGACAGTCTTCTGGCATGCGGAGTACATGTCCCAACCAGCGCAGCCTATGAAGCGTGAGTGATTCATCTATCGCGGGAGAGTTCCTTCTTCGTAAGGCCATCTGGTGTACCTCAGCATTACTAATCCGATGTTCCCACCAGACCTGACCAATGCTTCGCAGACACTGATGATCAAACACTGACATCTTCCGTATGTCCTCTGCGAGTAGGGGCCACGTCTCTGATCCATAAAGCAGTATAGATCACACCACCGCAGTGTAAACTCTTCCCTTAACAGACAAACTCACGTCACGCCGGCGCTATAGGTGTCGGAGTTTGGCAAAAGCTGCCCTGGCCTTTCCGATTCGAGAAATAATCTCATCTCCAGCCAGTCCACCGGAACTTATACAGCTGCCCAGGTAAACAAATTTATCTACCACGTCGATTGGCTCGCCTGCAAGCATGAGGTGTGGGTTTGATCCCACCCAGTCTTGTAGCAGCACTTTACACTTTGCAGGTGTGAAGCGCATGCCAAACCGTGCGGCAGAGTTATTTAGGTTATTTAAAATCGTTTGCATTTGGGAAGGATCTGAACCAAGGAGAGCAATATCGTCCGCATACTCAATGTCTGTGAGCGAACGTCCCGGGAGCATTTCGACTCCCGAGGTTTCAGAGGCAGGCAGAGAAATTTCAAGCAGCATATCAATAACAAAGTTGAAGAGGAAAGGGGAAAGAGGACAGCCTTGTCTTACCCCACTGGACGTGGTGAACTCAGGCGAGAGCTTCCCGTATACTCGTACGCGCCCACAGGAGTTCGCATACAGTGCCCTCATAAGGGATAGAAATTTGGAAGGGACACCTTTGATCGCCAGACACTGCCAAAGTTGCTGACGATCGACAGAATCAAAAGCAGCTTTCAAATCCAGAAAAACGACCAACGTGGGCCGTCTGAAGGAGTGGCGCTGTTCAAGAATTTGTCTCAAGGTGAAGAAATGGTCGATGCATTCTCGACCAGGGCGAAACCCAGCTTGATTCTCACGAATCTGTCTCTCCCGATAATCCATCAACCTGCGCAGAATAATGCCACAGAGCACCTTAGATGCGACGGATATCAGGCTGATACCACGATGGTTTTCACATGACATTCTTGCTCCCTTTTTGAAAACTGGGATGACGGTCGAGGAGCTCCATTCGGCTGGTATTCTGTTTTCATTCCAAATCTTCTGCAGTATCGTTGTCAGACTGTTCACCAGCACCTCGCCACCTTCTTTGAAGAGCGCGGGGTGTAGACCATCCGGGCCAGGTGCCTTGTCGCACTTCAGGATTGATATCTCACGCTGGATTTCGGTTGCTGATGGTGGGCTGGTGTCAATGTTCCATTCGGGCCCGCTTGGTTCTTCCAGCGGTTGTGTTGAAGGAGACCAGGTGAACTGTTCTTGGAAGTGCTCAGCCCACCGCTCAAGACGGCGATTGAGGGAGTGAATTGCTGTTCCGTCTTTTTCGCATCTTGTCTCACTGACACCTGATTTCTTTTGACCCGTTGATTGAATCAGTTGAAACAGGGCGCGGCTGTTGCCTGCAGCGAAAGCCTTCATCTCCTGGGCCTTCGAAATCCACCAGCGTTCTCTGTCATTCTTTAATCTCCTGATTATCCGGTGTTTGAGGGATCTGCGTACGCCATCACAGCCGCTAGTTGTTGGTATGGCCTTTCTGGCAGCAATAAGGTCTGCTGATCTCGAAGATACCCAGTGTTCATTAAGTCGAGTCAGACGGGCTGGACGAACAGTTCTGAAAGCTGAGAGCATTGCTTCTTTAACTCGCCTCCATTCATCCTCCAAGCAATCTTCGTCGTCCACATGGCTGTGCGTTTCCAGTAGCTTTCTAGCCAGATCAGCTCGATACTCTTCAGCTACTGAGACTTGTCGAAGTTGATGACCGGAGATGCTCTCCTTTGGCAAGCGTAATGATGACGGAAAGCGAAGTGCTAACCGGGCCCCAAAAGGTAAGGTTGCGCGTGGGCGATTTAAGGTCGAATTGTGAAGAAAAAATTGCCACACTTGTTACATCCACCAGCCTGGAGGGCACAGAGACTTTATCTGTTAGCTAACTAGACAGGAGGATCTCTCCGAATGCTTCATGGACACCTGTGCAGCCGAATGGGTTACTGTGGTACGCAAACCGTCAGATCACGATAACTTCCAGTCTCTTCGTGGCGGCCTCGTACGACTCCAGCTCAACATTATTGAAGCCATCCTCATCAAGGCTCGGGAGTTCCAATCGAACTATCTTGGAAATCCCCGCGTCCAGATGTTCTGCTTGTTGATGGCATCATTTCATTTGAGATTCAACTCAATGATCCTTGTCGTCTGGACTTACGCAAATGAAATCAGTGGGTTTCTTTTGACTACGCGTTGTTTGTCGGGGCGAGATTGCTCAGTGGTTAGGGCGCGAATTTACTGGCCGGAAGTTTCATGGTTCGAACCCGATCTCTGCCTCTCGACTTCCCCTGACTAGGCTTGGGCAACATGGCAGTATCCCAGCCCTCGCGCTTCCTTCTGGTGGCATGGCAGTTAGGCACCGAAGGGGTGTTACAGCTGAACGGTTGTCTTTTTTATTATGCGTTATTCGTGGCTTGTCAACTGGTCTCAATGGGAGACCTTGAAATCTGCGTCCACGTGCTGCAGGTCGGTGCTGGACGCAAATTGACCTCACTGCAGTTAACCATCGTTAGAGTGGTTCCGTAGAAGTCTATTTATCAAACTTAACTGCGAGTGTAAATGGGGACCTTAGCACTGTCCGCCTCTGTGGCTATCGGTGATTTAAACAGCTTTGTTTTACAAAGCTCAACAAGCCATCATTTTCGTATGCAACATGAAATGTGTGTTAAAGTGAGACCAGCCACAACGTTCTGTCCTGAGGGTGGGTGGGTGGTTGTATATTAGCTAATCAAGCCAGTGTCGTCGCCAGTGTTTTTGGGTCCTCAGCTAAACAAACTAAGCCGCGATATCAGCCGCTTCGGTTCACTTATTAGGTCGAGCAGTCGCAGCAGGTTGCTTGTACAAAAAATAACCTTAAGCACTCAGCTGCCCAGCGGCTTGTGGATTGACAGGGGAGGACGGTGGAAATTGTGAACAGAGGAGACGCAATTAGCGTGAGCAACAAGGGAATTTTAAACCTTCCTTCTAATCCGTTCAGTTGGCTGTAAGTTTTTGGGTGTTCGTGAGACAATTTTTAGGATCGTCATCGATATCCATAGACTGGTTAACGGTAGAAATGCGGATAATGTTATTGCTATAGTTGTACCGTAATTAAATTGATTATCAGAAGGTGACAAGCACTAACATGTCTGTTTTACCAGAATGATGATGATTACAATAGTTAGGTGCTCCTTGATTAATATAAATACAATGCGAAAAGTGGAATAAGTCAAAAGTTGACTTGTCGTTTGAGGACAGCTGTTGAGAGTTCCTGATTGAAGTTCCGGACGTGGGACGTGTTTTTTGTGCAGTGTAGCTGTTATAAGTGTTCCGTGGAGACTTGTGGAGCTCGGCTGACTTCCTGTCCTGTGCGTGTGTGTATGTGTGTAGTTGGCCAAGTTGCATGCCTGTTTATTGTGTGCAGTGTGAAGAGAGGGGTGTCCATTCATAATTTGATAGTTGCGTGAAACCAAGCACTTGGTCTGACTTGCGCCAAGGTTGTAAATATAGCACATGATGCAGGTGGTAGGAGAGTCATCAAATTAGGCCGAATTGTCAAAAAACTGATTAAGCGAAGTTGGTTGAAGGAACAAGGAAATGACTGCCACAGTAGAAATCTTTGCGTCTCAGCTCAGCAGGCCGCTGACTCCTAACCGAAATACACGACCCGCTGAGAACTGGACTGTCTTCACTAGTTTGCGAAGTATACATTAGGCATTGATAACCAGTTTGAAGACAGTAAATCACTAAGTGAAGAAGGACTCCGGGTGGACCCGCCTAATGCCAGGGAAATTCTCCTTTTCAACTACTCACCTGTACCTACTGATTTCCCGCTTGAATGCTACCATTCTTCTGGTCTTCGAAAGGGCGACCTTAATCAGAAACAGCAACTTCAGTGTTGACATTAATGCTTCACTGTCGTACGACCACAAAGTTTAATTGCATTTAAAGTCCTACAGAGCTCTAAAAGTCTTAAAAAGAGAAAAGGAAGGATAAGAAGAGGCCTGCAACTAGCCTAAGGCAATAATTCTGAGGTATCTACGCCTCCATATGCTCAATTAGGAAGTCTAAAAATAAGCTATTAACACGAACGCCTCTAACATCGACTAGCTGACACTTCTTGCAATTTGTCCAGCCAAACGCAGGGGTTATTGGGGACCTCATCCTTGAAGGCGGACCCAAACTCCTCGTAATCTCCCACACCCTTCTACCGAGTCACCCGTTGTACACCTCGCGGTTTGCACCATTCTGAAGGAGGTACGGAGAACAACACTTGTCTCGGTAGACGGTGTTTCGGCATGCGTAGCATACGGCCGGGCCACCGCAGTTGATGGTGCTGGATGTTTTCCGCGATTAAAGTAGCTGCTGCACAATTGAACACCCGTTTTCTAATTACTTCGTTACGAATTCGTTTATGCCATCGGACACCAGCGGACATATCCGTCAGAGATAATGCAGCTACCGAGGTGTGTAAAATTTTCCACAACCTCCCATGGTTCTCGAATTGCAAGGGGCACGTTCAGCGACTGCACGTTATGAAGCATGGCTTTGCACTTTGAATGTGTTAGACGCATGCCAAAAGATGTTATGATGATTGTCAGTTTATTCCTCAGAGCTTGTGCTACATCTTCCTCTTCAAAGATGAGGACCATGTCGTCTGCGTACTCCAGATCGACAGGGTTCTCACCAGCAACGATTCGAATGCCGGGATTTTGGAGACTCATTATTTCATCAACAACGAAGTTGAGCAAGAACAGAGAGACTGGACATCCTTGTCGGACACCGCCTTTTGTAGGGAAGCTTTTGGAGAGCTAACCATACACTCTCACTCAAAAGTATGTGGATATGGGGACCGGATAATATTCACGAACTTCTGGTGCATACCATTTCGAGCAAGTGTAGTTAAGAGCACTGACAATCGACAGAGTCGAAGGCTCCCCTAAGGTCAAGGAACACCAAGACTGTGGGTCGTCTATACATGTGGACTTGCTCTAACACCTGACTGAGTGTGGAGATGTGGCCGGCTGAGGCTACCCAGTCGAAATTCCGCTCGATGTTCTCGCGTCCAAGTTTCGCTGGTCCCCTGGCGCTGTTATCGACTGACTTCAGTTTTCTGAGACGGTCTCCTCCCAGGTAGATGCAAATTGGTTAGAAAGGCGCTCACGCAGGTATTCATTACTGACCCTGAGTGGGTGGTAGGTCGTGGGCACCACAAGAACGATGAAGTTTGAGTGGGGATGGACGCTCGGATTCTTATGAGGCTGACGGCAGCTCGGTATTCACGGTCCACGTCTCTGTCAAAAGCCGACGGCCCAGCCCGTGTGTAGCAGGTGACCAACTGAGCTTTTTGAGAAATTCTACCCAACGGTCCGAATGTTCTTCGTTGGATGTCAGATAGCCGTTGTGATCCCTAATGATTTCACTAACAAGGGGCTCCCGTCGAGCGAACCAAGTAGAACAATCAACGGACGCTTCCAGAATTTTTCGCTTCTTCCAGTTCTACTTGTCGGATCCATCTGGCATTCAGATGTGCTCTGACCTTCAGTTTTATCAGGTTTCGGATGATGTATCGAGTTGAGTTGTGATCGCGACCAGGAGGAATCTGCCGCCAAGCCTCCAGGAAAGCCACAATCTTATCGGAAGTCCACTGCTTGGATGAGGTTGGCTGGGTTATACAGCAGGTAGAAGTCCAGGCATCATGTACGGCCTTGGATACCTGGCTTCACTAGTGGTTATATTTGAGATAGGATCATCAGGCAAGTGTTTGAGGAGTAGGTTCTGACAAGTTGTTTGATTTCTGTGTCCATGATCTCCTCAACGGCTAACCTGAGCGTGCATGTTTTGCGTAGGCCTGCAAAGCGCAACGAAAAGCAGCACTATACAAGCGGATGATCGGAACCTACGCAGGTAATCCGAGAGGAGAGGCAGATAGTAATCACCACAAGTAACTGGTGACAATATGGTCTATCTGGATTCGGGGCTGGTTCCTTTGTGGGCATCACATAATCAAACGACTTCCGATGTTTCCGATATTGGTAGTGTAAAGGAACAGTGTGATCACCGCACATCTGCGGCATGCGCTCTCCGTTGTCCACGCGTCTCGTGTCCAATCCAATCCAATCACCCAAGTGAGTTTCAGGAACTCTAAGCCTATCTACCTGAGCCTTCATGTCACCAGCGCCCACTACGATGTCTGCGCTTTTAGTCCGTTTCAGAGGAGCACCTAGAGCGTCATAGGAACCGTCTTTGACAGATTCAGAGCGACGGTCCGTTGGGGCGTAAGCAGAGCTCTTGTTGTCTTGCTTGCTTCGGTGTGCAGATAATAAAAGCAGTTACGTAGACCGGCTTTCGAGTATTGAAAACTTATTTCGAGGAGTTTCGGGTTGCTATTGAAGACCTTGTCGGGTATAGCTCAGTTTCATAGCCACTGGCGGTTCTTCATCAAAACTAATATCTTCCATGCATTGAGCTCTCATGTCCCTTGACCAGAAAAACACGACAAATCGACATCGATGAACTGATCAGACCGTCGCCTCCAGTGCGTGACTATCGCTCCTTTGTTTCTCACTATCGATGAATGAGTTTGTAGCAGCTGGGACTCCTGGGCACCTCTGGTAGCTGAAACCCACAGATGTATCGTAGAGCATAATGGAGGCCACTCAGGCTGGCAATCTTATTGGGATCGTATCGCTTCGCTCGTTTACACTTCTGCCAAATGGCCGGACAAGAGATGAAGTGAAGGAAGGGTTGATGAGGCCTGAAAAGCTTTCATTCCCTTAAGGTGTAACGTGAAACTCGGTCTTGTAGCCAAGGTTTCGGGTTCACCACGCTGATGTTCATGTCCTTCTACTTTATGAATATCAAACCTAGTCCTTACGGGTCTAAGATATTCAGTAGTTGTAGATATCTGACGAATGAATTTTGGGTATCTTTTATAGGGTTTATTAGCTCGGTCAACTACCCAGACGTGAAGTCCGTTAAGGCTTCCTTCTGGTACCGCCGGCAGTGCTAACTACTATAGTTGGGACACATTCTTCGCAAGCTGGTAATGAACTAGTGAAGAAGTCTTTTTGTACTGTCCTCTGCACAGGCTGATGCTATTACTCTGGAAGCCATTTGAATACTTACCTACCTAGTCCTTTTGTACTACTGTGGCCGTCTGCTCGAGGCTGAGTGAGAAACTTTGGCTCGCCACAGTAAAATATTGTGGGAGGTCCAAAAGTCTTTAATTCGCTTTGCTAGAACCATAACTACATCAGAATAGGCACCGGCCTTGCCGCTGACCGCCACAGGTGGAGTGCTATGATCCGTGATACTCAGCTGCTTGCTGCTGTAAAGTGAAGGTAATTAGGTAGACATGCCAAGCACTCACTCTAGCAAAGCAATAGCTGTTTACATTGTCGACCTGAAGCGTTCACCAACACTATTTGCGGGAGTATGATCTCTGGTCTTCACTATGTGGCTATTAGTATCGTTCAGTAGGTAACTGTGACTTGTTGCATCGTTTATCGCTAATAAACAGTTCTGAACTCTTTTCCGTAACATATACCGATTCACCGAATCCCTCGGACACCGAGATCCATACACGACGACCTTTTGATACAAAGTTCTTTTGGTCCAAATGTGTACCCGATCTTCCGGGAAATTTTATCATGACAAGCAGGCAGCACCTCAGATCTCGCCTCTTTCCCTGTATGTGACAACTACCTACCGAATTGGTGGTGTAGTGGAACGATTTTTTTCTTCATTAGTTCCAATAACCTAACCCAGTTCAATGTAATTTCCCCGTAATGTGCTCATGCCCACCGTTAGAATATCGCATATGTTTGATATCTTTTCAACCTTCATTAAGCCTACAATTGTATGGGAAACATCCAGAGTGAGACGGAAACCTCTAAGCATGGTCGTTCTCCGAAACACCACACAGGATCGTCAATCCAAGTGGGTGCTTCTAACTCGCAATCACTCTTCAGGTATCCGCACCTACCAATGTGGATAGGAGTGACTTTATTGTATGGCTTCTTATTACTTCCACGTAATCGCTTTATCCATAGCTGAAGTTTGATCCTCATCTGGCCAGCCTAGCAGACGCTCTTTGGAAAGGTTCTTTCAAATCACAAGTCATCCCACTTCGGGAATACGAATCACTGGTACACAAATTAAACGACCGGTCAGATAAACTTGCATACTTTGTGGAGCTGGCTGTCGGCACTGATTTGAACGAGAAAGGTGTCTTTCTATATTTTTACTTATAATTGGTTCAGCATTGCAAAATTTCTTCTGTTGGTTGAAGTTTGGACGGACCTTCTCGGATACATTGGAGAAAGCATTGTTCGGAACCCTTACAACTTCTCTGGTAAGATGTAGTACCTGACTATGGTTGCAGTTGGGTTTGAACTCGATCGAGCAAATCATTTCACGGCTACGTCCCATGTACCAAGATGTTGCGGAAGACTTAGCCAGGCTAGTATTCCATACCCTTACTTCGTCCGTACCAATCAACGTTAGTACCTACTTTGATGTGTCTACTCCTTTAACTAGGTTGATTTTAGCATTTCTTCTAGATTCAGTACGCTACTTTCCCCTGGTTTATTGTGGGTACTGTCAGTAGTACTATCACCACCGTTCAAGAGGCCATCTGAAACACGTTTTGTGAACGCGGCTCCGCTCGAAATTGTAAGTTCACAAGCTATCCCCAGTTAAATCTCGTTAGGAACAACTTCATCATCTACATCAACTGTACGACAGCATGTCAAATGGTTTCAGTGTTACCAGGTAAGATTTTGCCGATAAACGTCCCTTTTTTGTTACGTGAGTGAGGGAAAGGGAGAACCCACAGTCGGTGATAAAATGCAGGAAAGCATAGATTCGATTGAGACTGATTAGGTGACAAAATGTGAAGACTGGAAGAAGCTGGGGAAAAAACAGTTGGGGTAGAATGAAGGGGATGGTTCTCTTGGACACCCACCCGACAGGGTTGAATGGAAGTAAAGAAGCTGCGTTCATGAGCGAATGACTCAGATAGCTGAAGAGAAGGTACGGATTTAAAGGTACACATATTATGGCAGTTGTAATGGAATAGAGAAGGGCGAACCACATCCCCAATGAATTCACTATGTGAGTAATAAAAAATTCACAACTCTTCGGGTCTTACTATACACAGTGGTCTTCTGACATACGTTTTGGTGTAAAGAGACTGGGCTTTATCGCGGTGGGGTAGTTGGTGCAACTCTATAACCCACTGAGGTATACTGGAGGTTTTAATTTGACACCTGCAGGTTGGTCAGTGGATACAAGTATGACGAACACGGTTGTTTGGTTCTCCAGGTTGGGGGTTGGAACAGACACAGCGAATTGTTCCTTAAAAACTTGCGCTATTCTAGTGGTATGCTAGCACCAACCAGCTACCTTCCGGTCAAGCTTTTGAGTCAAAGGCTTTGGACCCCAGTCGTCCTTCTGTCCAAGTGAAGGAGTTTTTACAGTAACCAAGCTGCATACAACCATGATCGTCACAACTAAACATGCTGTCATGCCACATTGGCCATCGCGTGGTGTCATTTGTTGGGTCGCAGATCGGGTAAGCGAAAAGAAGATACTGCTTGCGTTTCTCTTCTCTCTCAAATATTCACTCTTCTCCCCCTCTTCACCCCGTTTCTAGCGACATCTCCGCAGGCCCATTTCTAAAGATTAACAAATCCGTTCGCCGCCCATTGTCATTAGCTGCAATATCTACAGCTGACCCGGCTGTCACGGCCGCAGACACTTCGATGTCGTCTTTCGAACCCCATCGCTCGGTTCACCTGACAACCTTTAATGTTCGCACTCTGAAACAAGCTGGACAACAGTCTGGTGTTGCCCATACATTGTACTCGCTTTCTATTAGTGTGTGCTGTCTGTCCGAAATGAGGCATCAAGACCCAATTATGGTTGTTCAACTGACCTCCCCATCGGTTTCCTTTCGCTTTGGGTTTCGCACTTCTGGTGATTCAGAGGTCTGTGCGGATGGTTATGTTGGAATCGGCATTGTTCTAAGCCACTGAGCTTGAGGGTCTCTGCTTGAGTGACTACCCACTGATAGTTGCCGTGTGGTTCGTTTGATGACGTCCGTGAAAGCATCCCGTAAATTCGCCGATAATCGTTGCCTGTTCATTGTATGTGCCTACGCCTCTACAAATTGTAGCTCTGATACACTCAAAGATAGCTTTTAGGGCCAAGAGCTAATGTATTGTGACGGTTGTCGGGGATCTGAATGCGCAATTAGGTAGACTTGGCGCTGCTGGGGGTCAGTTGTGTAGCCCTCTTGGACTGGAATCGAGATACACGGACAACTGCAAAAGCCAGCAACAGTTATGTGCTGACCACGGACTGTTTCTGGGAAGCACTACTATCCGAAACAACCGGAGCCGTCTGGCCACATGGTGCCATCCCTAGTTGTAACCAGACTCTGTGTCAATTGTTTTACGTCGTATTAAGAAGACTCGTGAAGACGAGACCCGAGAACAGCAAGCAGGATTCTGGTCGGGAGCAAGTGTATTCATATAGGTGCCCTACAATCTTGGTGTTCCTTGACTTCAAGAATGCGTTCGATTCTGTTGACCGGTTAGCTCTTTTCAACATGATTACGCAACGGAATATGCCCCAGAAGTTCGTGAATATCGTGCGCTGTTTGTATTCACATACTTGTGAGAGTGTACGGAGACTTCTACAAAGGCTTTCCTGCAAGCATTGGTGTCCGACAAGGATGTTTGCTCTCTCCCTGTTTGTTTAATTTCGCCATTGATGAGACAATGAGGCAAATACCGGAAGGTCTCTAAAACCCACTCCGGTGTTCAGCTCTCTGCCAGCGAGAACCCTATTGACCTGGAATATGCAGACGACATTGTTCTCATTTTCGTAAGAGAGCAGGAAATGCAAGTTTTACTGAAATATCTGGCCAGTCCTTTCCCATGTGCTTTGCACAACCAACGGGCAAAGTTACGCTGCGAGACATACAGCCTTTGAACATGCGTCTGAGAATTCAACGGGTGACAGTGGAGGTCGTGGAACACTAGGTGTATCTTGGAAGTTGCATTGGCTCTAACAATAATGTGACGTACGGAGTGAGCGCGCAAATCCCGATTGCCACAATTGTTTGCCAAGTGGCATCACTTATGGCGTCAGAAAGGCATCTTAAAGGACGCGTGTACCACATTACAGTACGGCCCTATTTTTGTACGGCTACGAAACTTGGCCACCTCGGGCAGAGGACCTGAAACATCTTCAGGTCTTTGGCCGCCGATGTCTTAGAACCATAACTGGAGTCGAATTTGGAATGAGGTGATCAGGAGACGGGTTTTTAGTGAGGCAAAGGGTACTTCCCTCAAAGATTGCACCCAGCATTGCAAGTTGAGTTGACGGGGCCATGTATTACGCATGTCGAGTTACCGCCTGCGGAGCCGAACGCTTAATTTGGAGTTGCGGAGACCTATCGGTGGGCAAAATGTGACATGGCAGAAAGGAATGAATGGTGTTACGAAAAGTTTTGGTGCCGTTAGTGCTGTTCGCTTTCCAGGATGAGGTCCAGTTGACCCTCCATGCACTTGGCTGGAGACCCTGAACGGTCGCTGAACCGCTGTCAGTTTCTATCCAGTGCTGTGGGTGTAGGCACTTCGGATGTTCGTTGTAGACTATCCCTAGGTCACTTTCCCTCCCCCATTTCATTCTTCCCCTTATACCGCTTTATTGAAATGGGTTGACATGTTTCTGTACAGTGAAGCACCGGTGTTTTTATTTGACGTTGCTATCAGTGATGGGGCGGTATTCGACGTAGTCTTGGTAATTAGGGTGCGGTAAACTTAAAAAGAACCTGTGTTGTAGTTGAGTTTCAGGGATGCGGTTGATGTCAATCGATAAAGTATGTAGCGTGTAGGTGGTGTATCACTGCGCATGTTACGATGACCTGGTCTGGGATTGTCATTTTTGACTGTGGACCCAACTTTGGCACAAAGGAACTTAAGAATTTGGTCTTGTTCTAGGGATTAGGTATTTGGTAGTTAAACGCCCCATGAAGGTGCAATATTGTGTCTCTTTACACTTCATAATTGACTTGATGAAGGAAAGGAGGCGCTGTTGGACTGAACGCGTTATGAAGGTGTTTGGCGTCTCACAGATCAGGCCGACAATGGCATTAGTGTGGAATAACTCCTATCCTCTCCGTGTTCTTACCGGAGTGTGACGAGTGGTAGTTTTCTTGGGGAATTTAAGTTTAAAGCCAGTGACGCAGTTTATACCTAGGACAAATTTGCTCTCATCCTGCGGTTTTGTCACTTCCCATATTTAACTCACTAAACTAAGTTCTGAACCGACAACTGCTACAATTTTCGATGTGTGTTGTCCATTGTGGTACCATATTCAAAAGTCTTTGTACTGTTGGTCAATTCCCAGAATCAAGGAATTGGCTTTTGAATACAGTGGCCCGCTGATTGTGCTGTTGAAAACTGAGGGCTATCTATTTTGCCTCGCAAGCGACCAGGGTTTAAAGTGAGTCTTCCTACATGTTGGCTTTCTCGTCCCATCGTAACTCGCCTGTTTGCTTAATGTGTTTTAACGATGTCGGCCACTTTTCTGTAACTGTGTAAGGATAGTGAAATCTGCCCCTCACACCGTCTTAACTTCTCCTAGGACAATCACCTTCTCACACTTGTTGATTGTAGACGGCTTGATTTTGTTTACCAAAAAC
This sequence comes from Opisthorchis felineus, assembly GCA_004794785.1. Taxonomy (NCBI): domain Eukaryota; kingdom Metazoa; phylum Platyhelminthes; class Trematoda; order Opisthorchiida; family Opisthorchiidae; genus Opisthorchis; species Opisthorchis felineus. The sequence goes on along the minus strand of SJOL01002747.1, from coordinate 142,968 downwards.
ATGTGATCAATGTAGAATAACTGCCTCCTTATCTGTATCATATGCCTGTTTACTATTTGAGGTTTGTTTGGTTTTTCGCTCCGATTTTATACAGTAATTCGGCATTGTCATCAGCGTTGGTTGTAGTTCTTACGATCTGCAAATGTTTTCATGGGCCCTGTCCTAGACAGTGGACTGTATGCACCACTGAGTAAACACCCTGAATGCAGAACCGGGATGAGTAGATAATTTGTCATTTAACTACCATTGTTTACCTTTGGAATGTGTTTTGCCCAATCAACTGGGCAAGCAAATTGGATCGCCAAGTTTGATGGCGTTTGATGTTCGTAAATAGTATGTTGTTTCAGTGGTCTAAAGCGACCCCGATAAGTCATATGGCCTTCACGTTCGAGGCACTTCATTTTGACCTCCAGTAACTAGACCACTTGATCGAGTAATGCAAAGAGCCGGTACGTGATCAGAGCACCTATCGAGTTATCGTAACCCAATTGTATGGCGTAATCACAGGATTGATCATCTTGCGTAATATTCGATTCTTCCTAGTATGTGATGGCCGTATTCAAAAACACCGATTGCAAAATAAACATGGAGTTTACTCGGATTTGGAACCTTCTTGATTCAACCACGCAGCCGGAGTGTCATGGGAACTAGAAGTTTGTGGTTTCGTAGTTTGACGAAGGGGCAAAAGTACCAGCTAAATGCATTGCTGTTAACGGCTTGTGGTTCCCTTTCCGTTTTTTTATCTGACGCCGTTACCTGATTGGAATCGCGGTTCTTCTCGCTCTCTATGCACTTCTATCTGTTTTCAGGGACTCGATGAAAACCTACGGGGATACAGAGTCCAAGCTATTCAGAATAGAACCTGAGTTTGCCAAACTCGTATGTAAGTTGTTGACTCTGCGTTTAAACCAATTGCTCAAAACTTTGCTGTATTTGTCATCCAGCACCCGATATGGGTGTTATTTTTCCCTGTTAGTTACCACGCTAAGGTCGGATTGAATGTGATATAGACAGAAATGCCTAAGGAGTTGCCTAATCATAGATTATGTGTGTGCTACTTTCGACGACCTATCGATCTGGGGAGGTTACCCACACTAAAAACATTTGATCATGATTTAGTGAAATTCCGTTTCTGTGCTTCACCTCGGCGTTCACGTGATTTTGTCACCAACTGTGGCGCGGGTAAAACTTAAATGGCTAACCTAAACAGCTTTTACTTCTCCGTTCGCGAAAGGAACCTGACCAACAACAATTTTAGTGGTGCTTCCTGAAATTACCTAACGACCTTGCACTCGCGGATAATCAGACTGTCCCATTAACAGATATTCGTGAGGGTTTTGCCATAGGTGCCTGTCTCCGCTATCGTTATTCCAAGTTACTAATGGGTGGTTTTTTCACCAAGCTTAACAACTGTGCTCAGTACTATGCACTGTTGAATTCGCCTCAACTAGGACGAAAAGTTCACAAAAAATTCAACAGTCAACCTCACAACTCGGGCCACCAAAGTGCCCTATTCCAGGTGGCGCAGCAGAACTCTCAGTCTTTTAGACAGCAGGCGACTCCCAAAACTGCTTTGTGCGATATGAATTGCGTTAGCACTTACCAGATTACGCATATTCTGATTCATACTATTTTGTTTCGATGACCCCTTCAGCTGTCTATTCGCGACTCAGTGGAACGTCGTGTCACCTACCCATATGCCACCGTTGGAATATTACTGAGCAATTGAGTTTCAGATATTATATATATATATATATATATATATATATATATATATATATATCATATACGCTCAACCTCTAGTCAAATAACCGCTCTCGAGACACTAGGGAAATGGTAGCTAAGTGGACGTAGCTACCCAAATTGAACTTTGTGTGTATGTCCACAGAGTTCTGTTTACGAAAATTTTCAAAAAGTAACGAGAATTCTAGAAACATTTAAATGCCGTCCTAGTATTCTTAAGAAATAATGTCACCTATCTCGTGAGGTGATTTTGCGCATAAAACCACGATCACGCGTGATGTGTCCCTTATGCAACTCAGCCTTCGATGCAGACTGCATGTTCCAACTAGGAATCTAGCTAGTTATTGTCAGAAAATACTAATAACTCTACACCAATTCGTATGCCGAGTTTTAAACATGGTTCAGGGGCACCACTGGCAAACCACAAGCCTCAGCTATGCCATGGAGTCGCCATGTATCACCTCGTTCTAAGGTATAATGGAAGTTTCAAGCCTGCTTCAGATCAGTATGAACTACGAAATTTTGGTGGATGGTCGAACGCTATTGTGTGCTCTTTCTATTCTCGTCACTAGTAACATGATCGTCGAGTATAGGGACGAAACCGCTCTTGAAAATGATTGGGTGCGTTGCCAAATGTTCAGTGTTAATGGCATGGTCTGTCATGTCATAGTCGTTCTCGTGAAAGTTACTCATTCTGGACACAATAATTCGTCAATCTCGTAGGTCCGTAAAGTGGATTTCTGTTTAAACCTTGCAAACACCTAATTTATAGAAATTTGTGCGTGTCCACTTGACGCAGTCAGCTGTGCGCACAGGAGCGAATCTACGAATACTGGAGCTTAACCTGGGTAGCCTGCTTAAACTGGAGGATGCTTAACATGGACAACACTAGGTGGCGACTTAGAAGGAGGATTTGGCGAATATGTATACACACATCTGAACACAAACTTCAGTGTATCAATAGTTAGCACTTGCAAATGTTCAGGCCATGATTATTCTTCCATCATCTAAACCGTTTTTCCGACGTAGTAAATCCCATCTTTGCAGCATTTTGCATAGACAGACAGACAGCACTCTCTATGACAGGGATTTCTTTTAAAGCATTGACAAGTTGCCTGGTGTAGATTGGCGTGGGAATTGCCCGTTGACATGCCATCTTCAGTGTGGTGCTCAAACAGTTCCTTACGAGCTATGGTGTTCTGAATAGTTTTCCGACATACATTCAGAGACTCCCAAGTGCGACAGCCGTTCTAGAATATCTGCCTTCTGGGCGACCGCAAAACACTTTTTTAGCGGACACGGTCATTCCATGCTTGCGAGCACAAAACTGACCGGCTGACTGGGTCGCACTCGGTTCTGTTTGATTCGCTTGCAGCAACTTCCCCCCTCGACCGATCGGTCAAGCCACCGAAATTTAAGTTGCGAAAAACGGAGTTGTTTACGTCACAATTCTGTTGGCGTTTGTTCATGCGAATGACATCTGCGGACCACGTCTAAGTTGATGTATGCATGGGTTGCAACCGCGGTTACAAAGCAAAAATAAAATGTATTCATCAACTTTGTAAGCTGGGCAGCCATCGTCCCTAATCCAATTACGCTACCATCGTCAGTGTATACGAAGACAGCTAACGAGAGTAGATGTGATGAACTTCAACGATGGAACACCTATCACAAGCCTCTAAGCCTCAGGCCGTGGTTAGTAGTACAGTGAAACAACTTTTCGGTTATTCCCTCACCTGCTAGATTATTTGGATGCTCTTGAAAGAGAGGACTTGGTTGTTAGTGGGATAATGTTTGGAACCGATCAAGAAGTCATCGTTTCGGAAGCTTTGGTCAGCAATCTATGGATTTATTGTTCGGCAACATTTCCAAGTTGACAAGGCAAGTGAGTAGGTTAGCAGGTTGGCCGAGTTTTGAGGCACTAAATAAGCGTTGTGTATCCGTTCAACATTCTCGTTGGTTAGTGTGAGCGGCTATTATACGATCAATGGGCTTTGCAAGAATGCTTTACCATAAAGACCCCTATATTTTCACAAATCGGTTTTTGGGCAAGACGTAAAACTTATTTCATGGCGTGTCAGCCTCTGTTACTCAACATCAGTTCAACCAGTTTGAGGAAGTGATCTTGCAGCCGGAAAGAGACCAAAGACCATTTGGCCGCGCATTGGGGTTGACTTGCAAAATCTGTTATATCCTTGGTATTTCTGCAGGTTTTGTGTTTCTAATCTAGGTTTCATTTGAATCCAGCGTGTATCGACTAAGAGGTGGATATTGTATCAGTATAAACGTCTTAACCGGATGACACTTAGAAGCGTAAGCTCACCCAAAGGTTGACGAGTAGCAGACGCGGCGCGACTTTGTATGGAAGTAACATGAAGATTTCGCAAAAATGGTGTACCGCGTCCTGGCTTAAGGGCAGAATGCGCACCAACATTCCTAGATGTGTGAAATCTCTACTGTCTAAAAAAGTTTTCTTCAAAAACAATCCAGCATCAATAAACAAGCAAGTGAAGGAAGGATGGACAGTCTTTTTCACCGTCTTTTCGATGCTGCTTGTGGAAAATTCCCAACAAGGCGTCACGTTTCATCCCTACCTGCTGTTTCATCCACTCCGGATAGGTGGCGTGCATCATTAACGCATTGTAGCTACCAAGCAAAAGGGTTATTTTAACACTTTTACAGAAAACATCCGATATGTTGCGAATGCAAAATGGTTTACTAACCACTGATGATCGCCATGTTCATTAGCAGAACGGCTCTCAACTTAATCACTTGCGTTAAGCCTCTTGCTTTTTCGCTGTCCAGGTCATATTGACAACTGCTTTCCCCAGTACCCAATTTGGCTTTCATCCTGAAGTGAACTAGTTCAGCCGTGAGATGGAGCATTTTCGTAGTTACGTTTTGTAGTGGAATCTTAATTGTATTCATGGTACCTACAATGACACAAATCATTGTCGCAGTTTTTGCTGGATCCATCACAAACAAGTTATGTGTGCTTCTTACTTTCTACTTATTTCTTATCCACAGCTGGTCGTTCGTCGAAGCTGGCGGGGCCAGGCGTCGAAACCGGAATAATCTACTCCAATTTTACGGCTAAAACTACCCGGCGAGGTTTACTAGTTGGACATCAACCTTTGGTTGCTCCAGCACTAGAGATCAATGAAGGATTTACTGAGCTTCGTTTTACCGGTAGTCCTCCGATGAAATTAATCGCCGTGGAAATATGGGCCGCAGGATCACCGGAAAAGCTGACGGATTTGCGAGCACAAAAAGCATGGGAATTCTCTCAGGTTAGTTTAGAATAGTCTATGATGTGTCTAGTTGGAGGGAAACCAGAAATTCTCTATATATCTTTTCTGCAGATCCTTCAGACCTCGCAGAGTCGTACTCGTCCTAGTAAAGTCTACTGTTTCTCACCTTAAAGTGTCTCCCTTTTCAGACAAGCAACTGGGCGTGTTTTGATAAGGCTCTTGAGATGCCTCAGTATGAACTTTAAAAGAACCCGATGAGTATACAGCCTGGAGCGCTGTACACACTCCTTGGGGCATGTTGAATTGATATCGGACCTTCTTTCGATTTTTTTCGGGACATCTTGAGATTCATATCGAAACGACTTATGAAAAACGCCTGACCACCATAATATGAAAACGGTATAGTGATATGCAACATACTATATCGACGGATGAGCAGGATATGGCAGACTTTGAAACCGCTAGGTGGGTGTTCCTCCTTCGCAGTAATCTAATCACCAATCAACCAGATGTTTGGAACTTGAGTAGTTATCGTTTCAGAGGTTCGGCAGATCCACCGATTGTTTACCAAACCTCAATGAAAGGATGTTCAACCGGAAGTTTACCCGAAGTGAATTCCACTCGGTTCTCACAAATTGATGCAATACGGCAGACGGACTCATTTCGGGAAAGCATAAGTCCTGATGAGGAATCCAGGAAACCTTGTCGGAATTGATGGAAATTCGCCTAATATACCAGCGCTCTTTGTATGGTAAAAATCGGCCCAACTGAATCCTGTTACCAGTTTCTTTGCTGCACATTATAAATGGATGATTAGTCCGGTGAATCTCGTGTCGACCCAACTCCTTTGATCTGGTATGGTTGTCCGAGGTTTTTGTGCTTAAGTAACCTGCTGCGCTTCCGTTTTGGTCAGTGTAATTTCTTACAATGGGCCAGTCGCTGGTGAGCATAGCCTTTTGGTATTCTTAGTTTCCGAATGAAATAGACACAGTGCGCGGAATAGTTATGCACGACATTTGGTCTTTTCTGACAGTTTATTCACTTTTTGTTACAGCGCAAGGTGTTCCCCACATTTTGTTTTGTGAGTGCACTATGTAAACAACTATATTGATAGCAAGATCACAAATATGGCAGTGAATATGCAACCACTCTATTTATTGTTCATGTGAAGCCAATTGCATCAAATTGAACGTTTCCCAAAAATTGGGATTCACCATCTGTGCCGTTTTCCTTGTGGAATTTTAAATCGGTTGATAACCAAACTCCTGTTCACTCGTAGTGTTATTTCATCAACAGGTCAACAAGGAAAAGAACCGAAAGTTCAAACTGGAAGAAGATTGGCGAGAATCGACCGACCGACATATCCTCTCAATGGCCGGAGTGAACGTAAACCGTTCGGCACTACTCGGCGCAACGGAGGAGCCACCCCAAAACATCCCCAACAAGTGATCGTTCAACCTACTCTGTGGAATCTCTTCACTGTCGTGAGCTTTGTCCAACTACTTCTGTGATAAACTGACCGAACGTATTTCGTTCGAGGTGGCAATCATCCTAACCAGAGAATACGCAATTTTCTTCTTTATCTATGACTTATTATACCAGATTATTGACACAGTTTTACTCCGCTCTTGATATTATCAATTTGTTTAGCTTTGAACAATTATCATACTTACATTTCTTCCGTACAACTTATCCGTTCGCCTTATTTTAGCTGAGGATTTCGGTCCCCGTCGTATACCGGTGCTCGGTGTGTCTTAGCGGAATGACGCTGGTGATTATTCCTAAGATACTAAAATATGATTTTCTAACGGTTGGTTGATGAGGCTGAACTCCGTATTTAAAAAAATTCTTATTGGCTAAACTTTGAATGCGGTTCCGATAAATTCCTGCGCACTTGTGCCTAAATTAATGGTTTGGCGCTTTCCCATTCTCCGACCTCTGGATTGGTTTTTAGTTATCAGTTCACCTTCGGGCTGCGAGATGATTTCCTTATAAGGCTTACAAAAGAGGTTTCCCTCCGAACTTGGGATGTGAGCAGTCCTGAAAACCCAGTCCGCTGAGACTTTTGCTCCGGGTGTGGTTATCGTGAGTCTGTTGTGTTGGTTCACCGTGACAGAATCGAATTTTATTCCAGTCTGGTGTTACTCATGTTGTGTCATCCATGCGTTCATCCCCTCCAGTAAGAACAAATGCATTGCATAGGTAGATTGGTATGCATGAGCAAACATGGTCCGTAGTGCCAGTAGGGGGCTGTCGGACATAACCCTGTGCATATATGCCCCCACCAGTTGTAGCGCCACTGGGATGTCATTGGCTATCCATTTACCCATGATTACGTTGTCATGTAGTTGGCAGGGTTGAAACGCAGTTCAACAAAGACAGGGAATTAGGACAGTTCTCCACATTAACTTCCGACGTGGAGGCCAGAATTGAAAGAATAAAAGCAAAACTGCCGACAAAACTTACTAACCTGGCAGCCTGAAGATTGCCAATACAGTGGGCAAAAATGGAACGTCATGAAACATACTCAAGGGGCACACAGGAGGTAGGTATTCCTCTAGTGGGACTACCGATTGCCCTCAGTGGTAATTGGGTGAGAAGTCCACTAAACGCGCCTAGCATCGCCTTCATCTACAACCGATGTGCTTACAGAAGTCAGAGGAAATAGCGGCGTCCGAGACAGCGGCAGAATTTTAACAGTGCCTGGCCGAGACGTACCGGGGGGTCGGAAGTTTTCTTCAGCCATATCATGCGCTACCGCGCGTGATCTGCGGGGTGCTTTCAAGTCAAACGTTTACTGTTGGTACCGCAAGAGAGTCCTTACTTCATAACAGGATTCTAAACGATCGTACAACGTGTCTTACACGTAACATAGTAGTAACACGTGCTGCAGGTCCTCATCCTATCTAGCCTTCCACAAGCGCATCATTGAGTTTTATGGCCAAAAAACAGCTGATATGAATAAACAAGAGAACGGTTAACATAAGCCATTCACCGTTCAGTCCGAAAGCGATCTCCTCTTCCGCTTTTAGGTTACTTTTTCATTGCTCGCTCCACATGACCTCAGTTCACTAGCGAACCTCGATTGCTTGCGCCTTTTACTCACCAACATGTAGCCAAAACTCCAGATATGCTATTCGATAACAAGTGTACACGTCATAACTCACTGGCATGCACAGTGGCTTGAGTCAGACGTGTGAGAGTTTGAACTTGGCTGCGCAGTATCCGTGACTACCCCACTGAGGGCTCACTGGTAACTTATCACGATATTCGGAGTGCACTTTTAAATTACCAGCCATGGAGCACACAAAGGTAGGTCCGGTTTACGTTTCAGGCTATTGTCCAAACCCACATCAACATGGTGTCATCGAGTCGCTGAAGCAGTGCAATGTCAAGCAAATTGCAACCATAGCATTATCCAAAGATTCTTGTCGTTGGATTAACAGTAAAAGTTGAGCTCGGATGTAGGAGAAAAACCTGACTGGTAGCAATGTTCGACTGCACTGATTCGTCTTAGGTCCAGTAGTCATTCATACATTATCTCGAACGCTATCTTCTGTGTATTATTCGCCAATAAATGCAAATACACCGATACAGCGCGCCTTTTCGAGGAAATGTTTTCTCGCGGGGAAGAGCATAAATTTGAATCGTATCTCACGTTTTTTGCTTCTGTATGGATGCAATCTGTTGGGACGATCGGATTTAGCAAACCCACGTGAAAACTGCGCGCTGTTATCTCTTACGACACTTGGTTAGAATGGTTCATGTTGGCTGGTATCGTCAAAGTTCATGGGAACTTGAAAGGCAGCTGAGCTTGACTTGGTGAACAGAACAGAAAGGAAAGTTTCACAAAAACAACTGAGAAGGATTTAAAATGATTTGATACTGAACAAATTAAACCAATAACAGTGGTAATGATACAAGCAGTTCGGACAAGAATGCCCGGCAGGAGCCCGGGTGGAGGAGGCTGTACGCACTTCGTCCGTAATGGGCCAGTGAAGTCAGGGACTTGAGACCGTTCACGGTTATTCATATCTGTGCTTCCATGGCCGCATTGTCTGCGGCACCGGCAATTGGGACGATCAGGTTATCTTTGCTCATGAGATTATACTTCAGAACGTAGGTGGTGAAACGCTCACACAAAGCTGTAGCATCCTGTGGGTGCAGAATGAATATGTGGAATTAAACCTGAACTGTGCAGAAAGCTTATATCGGTGTGTGGTAGATAAATGCACAGTGATTTTAAGCTTAAACCCTAATAATCAGGATTTACACTGGTCGTAGACGGTTTTCCTCAGCACATCGGACAACGACCGCCAAGTTCTTAATGAACGCATGCTACCTACTCACTATTCAAACGTCAGTTCTTTGGTTATTTCGAAAGCGAATGACAAGGCTGGTTGTGCTAGAAGTCTTACATTCTCATCGCTTGCGGGAGTTAGTAGTGAAGACACACGACACAATTGAAGAAAACAGTGCACTGCTGACCGGTTTCTTTTATAACTAACCGGCAAAGCTTACCTAAATTCAGGCGAACCTGGACCTCTCAGAATCGTGCAATGTGAGGATGCACACTGAATGGAACACTAAAGCCACGTCATTTTGCTCGATTCCGATGTGGCGTGTAAACAGTTAACTATTCATAGGTAATGGTTATAAGACAGTCACGAAGAGACTGGACCTTACCGCGGTGGTTTTGTGCGCCTCTGTGAGCTATACAGATGGGTGTCCTCACTGTCTTACATCAGGATGGTCAATGGTTAGAACCCTGATCAACACAGTCTCCTGGTTCTCCAGCCTGGGGGTTGGAACATTTGTGGCGACTTGCTCCTTAAAAATGCTAATACAGTTGGATTTCCCGCCAAACACCCCTACCTTGAAGTCAGGCTTTTGATCCAAACGCTTTGGTCAAGGACCCTAATCGCTACGACAGTGTTCCAACCCACGTACAACCACAATACCTACAACTAACAATACTGTCATGCCACATCGGCCGTCGCATGGTGTCCTCAGTCGGGTCACCTTATTTTCTGCATACAACAGAGCGGATATGCGAAGACGGGCTACTGCTGACCCCTGCTTTTTTTCTCTCCTACATACTTTCTCCTTACCCTCCTCCATCCCACTAATAGCTCTCTCCTTGTAGGTCCACCCGTTAGGACTGACGACCCGGGTCGTCTTGCATCGGTTTTGGCCGCAACAGCCGGCGCCGATAGCTTCAGGCATATCAATACCGTCACGAAGAGACTGGACCTTACCGTGGTGTGGCGGTTTGCGCACCTGAGCGACCCATTGAGCTATACTGGGGGGTGTGCCGCGACACACATATATCAATACCGTCACGAAGAGACTGGACCTTACCGTGGTGTGGCGGTTTGCGCACCTGAGCGACCCATTGAGCTATACTGGGGGGTGTGCCGCGNATATATATATATGAAAAGAAGAGAAAGAGTGGGCGAGGGAGGGGACCTAGTGCTGGCCTATGTCAAGCATTCTGAGGTGCCTACACCTCCAACCACTCAATCAGACAATCTGGAAAGAAACTGACAGCACGAATGCCACTGACATTGACTAGCCGCCATTTCTTGCAACGTCTCTAGCCAAGCACAGGCGGGGTCACGGGGACCCCATCCTGGAAGGCGTACAACACCAACAACGCCCAAACTCTTCGTGATCTCTTTCACACCCTTCTGCCAAGTCACCGTAAAAGTGTATGAAATACCGATGAACAGGTCTTTTCACTTTACTTATTCGGGCGATCGTCAATATAACTCGTAAACCGTAGTGAACAAACGTCTCACATATATCAAACAACATGGAACGGAAGGGAACGATCAGTTGACTTACCTCAAACTGATCAAATATTTGCCGATGGTGGAAGTATGCATGGGAAAATATCCGATAGACACGGCGACAGACGGAGTCCAAACGATTCACCGAGTTCGCTTTAATGCTGACTCTGTACATTGCAAAATAGCCGCACAGTCATCAATCAAACGCAAAGCTCACCTGCTTGGGAAATATTTACTACTATTCAGAAGGCAAGCGGCGCCGTCAAGCGTATGTCGTGTGTAGTCGATTGCTGAACACTATGGACACGGGGAAAAAAGCAACTGACAAAGACCTCATAGAGGAGATGATATAATCATGTAAGCTACGTGCTTTACTTAGAACACAGGCATATTTCAGAGACACGTTAGGTGGAGGAAAATTTGCGATAGAAAAGTCCATGGGTAATGGACAGTGCAAAGCCATTTTTATGAAACGTTGTTGAGAAAGTAGCCCTTTTCCCCTTTTGGACTTTGCAAGTCATTCTATTGTGAGAAAAATTGGGAGCCATGTGACAGAGATATCGATTACCTACAAACTGTCCGTTTGAAAGCAGAACAAAGCCACAAAAATGACTTCGAATTAGGAGATTTTGGGGTCCCACGTTGGATACTCATCGCGCAGGCTAAAATTCCGAGAAGCACTGCACGGCTTTCTTGTTGAGACTCATCAGTACGGCGTTTCTCACGAATATTTAGGGAGATTTGCACCCCCGGATAGGAATATCATCACTATGGGTCACCGGTCAGAAGCGCGGTCTTACCAAGGCCAGACGATGCCAATCAAACTCTAGCTTTTTTGTTCACATAGAGTGACTCCGTAATGTCGAACCGGGCGCCGCTTCAGATAAGCAATTGAAGACTTGACAGTCCACTAGTCTGGATGACCGTCTTACTTCTTCGAACTTGTTGAAATTCATGGCAAGCGATTGCACCGGACGGGAGTTCTGGATTGCTAAGTGCTAAGTTCTTTCAGACGCGCTCAGAAATCCTTGTGGATAAGCGTATATCGGTTATTTCGACTTATTTAGTATCGCAAGTGCACTGAAAACGTATGTACAGAAGGTAACCAATGGAGTGGTTTGTCTAAGTTGGTTCTGTTAGCATTTGTTGTACTTTGTTTAGCGCTACTAAAGTCGCAGCGTTAAGTGCTCGTGTGACAGTTTGTTTCAATCGTTCCTGCGCTCGTCTATCATTCCGGTCCATTTTGAACGGTAGCGAGATAAAAACTGTTTTAGCGACATCATCTCAATTCTTATTTTGTTCCAGTTTTTCTGTACGTTCTAATGGAGCTGCAGGAATAACCGTTATTCGGCAGCACGCTTGATGGGTTTTTGTTTACATATTGTAGGACAAAAGCATTAGCAACTAAAACTCTTTCCTATCCAGGTTGCTTATGGAATGTCGATCTGAGGGATCACCATTATTCGTTTTTTATCATCTAAATGTCAGTTCCCACGCGGCATTGGTTCGGGCATGCTGGCATAAGTTCAGCATGTAAGTTGTCGTCCAATATAAGGTACATATAACCAAAATAGCGATTGTATTGTTCGTATAGACTGATTCAGCTCGAGATAGCCGAATGGTTAAGGCGTGAAGATATCGATCGGATAGTCTATGGTTCGAACCTAACCCCGGCATCTCGACTGCTCCTGTGTAGACTTGGGCAACCTGGTGGTATTTCGGCCCTCGTGCTTCCTTCAAGTGGCGTGATGGCTCGGTACCGAGAGGATTTTATAGACTGACGTAATTTCGTACTCCCCAAATATTCCATAAGATTATCAACTAAAACTGGTCCAAGTGAGCCATCAATTCGTCGATAAAGGTTCTTGTGAAAACGGGTGAACATCCTTAGTACAGAGGAGAAGCGGAGATCCGAAAGAGTGAGCGGAAATAATCAGTTCGGCGAGATGTAAGCATACTAAATCGATTGTTCCCCAAAGAGAGGCATTTTTAAAATGCGAACACGCACCACATTGTACCATATGATTCTAGGGGACATTGTATCAACAAAATCAAATCGGTCCTTCAAACTGTGCAACTGGTGGGCTCGGAAAGCCACTGGGTTGGCTTCTGATGCGGCGATCCAGCCATAGAAAGTATTTGTCGCAATGATTTAGACTGATCAATACAACCTAGGGTACGACGACGTCAAGAAATGTGATGTTCCTAATTACACAGGATATCAGTTTACCATTCTTTACTGCGAACCTGATAATCTAATGAGCTACTGAATAGCTTAATCCCTCCTTTCAGTGGGCGCAGGCTCGAAATTAAATAAAGTAAGACCCCTTAATAAGAGATACTCATCAGGAGAACTAATGTCCCTAATGGCAGGGAAATCTTTTTCAAGAGTCTTGTGAATATACGTCCAATCAATGTCTAAAAACTTTTAAAAAATGACCAGACCTAATGAAATGGATATCATTTTTCTAAAAATAAGGCATAGAACGCTGTTTTCTAGAGACTTTTATCCAGTTGATGTACGGAAGGTGCTCTGTTTGCATTGCGTTCCATGATAGTTGTCATATAGCGGTGTTCATTCAGAAAATGCGGTAGCATCATATGTGTTAGAGGTCTTTCAACAAAACAGTCGTGCCTAGAGTCGTTTACAAAAGTGAACTAGATCTATCCTTATTGTATGGACCACCAGATAAAATACTGAAATTCAGGGTAGCCCTCTTCCCAGCGTCTGTGTCGGCGGACACTGCACTGGCTGCACCATATAACAGCTGACGGCAGTTGACTTGACAGGATATATATCTTATGATAATGACAAGAAAGCTTACTCCATACCACAACTGAACTGCATCACCTTCTCGTACAGATTTATGCCACAAATTGCGCTCGTTCCGATACAAGCAGTAACGAATCATTGCAGATTTATGTGGTTAGGTTTCCTGAGTTGCCCGCAAGTATACCAGCGGGCTTCACTTCGTGGATGCTTTCAGTCTTTCTCGCAGGTTCGTTAAGAACGTGATACCTGCTAACGTGTAGTCGCTTAGCAATGTCCCGTGTTGATCAAACACCTGCTTTCATTAGAATAGCTGACCATCCAGAGAGAGATAGAGAGAGAGATCTATTCCTGGGTTTCATAGTTCGAAATCCTCTGCGTCAGCAGTGACCAGCTAAGTTGAAACTGATGCCAGTACGGTCGTTATTCTCTACCTCGAGGAGTCGCATCAAATGACCTTGTCACGTCGCAGAAACTCTAATGAGTAAGCCTTTAAAACAGTTTAGCCTTCAAGTGGTCAGCGGGTGTCCTTCCGTTTCCAAAACCCAAGTTGGGAAAAGTCGGGGATAAAACCGCACGTTAGCGCTGTCCCGGAAACACAAGCACATGTGAACGTATTCCGGTTCGTTTGATGACCGGTTATGGCAAGGAGTACTGGTGTCACTACCCGACAACAGCTGCCCGAGATAAAGTTGATCCGTTTTGAAGCGTCATTAGTGCTCACCAAGCAGCCTGTCTTCACAACTGGTTGCCAAACTATAGCAGTGTACCAGCGCACTAGCAACATGAACACATTCACCCATAACTTTAGGAGTAGCGAGGAATATAGGGTAAACAAACCCACCAATTAGCGATGCAATGTCCTTTTGAGAGGTGATTTTGACCCACTAGACTGTGTTTAACGTTCTGCTTCCGGTTCGGGGGGATGTCCTTATTTCTTATGGAAGTCCAAACGAAGAACCAATGGAAAATTCATGGTTGTTCATTATTGCGGGGTTTTACTGTAAAGTCAGTCGTGCAGCGAGTGGTGACTATGGTTTTGGATTTATAATCAGTTTTGTGTAGCCCGTTCACGGAAAAGTCTCGCGTCGCCCAACGACCCCTCGAATATAAGTGAAAGTAACGAGTCCCTTGTACTGCGAATGTGCACGGGCAACGCGGATTCTCCAGGACATGAGGGGACGAACCACACAATAGAAATGACCTTCTGCGACCACTTGTATGCAGACCGAAAAGAATGAAGGCTAATCGCAGTGAGCCCCATGCAGGCAACTGGTACACAAAAACCGTAGACTGCACCGTTTAGTTGTTTACTTGCGTCTACTATCAAAAGTGAACGTGTCAGGCCTATGACGACGCTTCAGGTGACCTTTAGTGACTGAGGCGAAACAGAGTAATGATCAACTTGGTGTGCATTCGCTAAATATGCCCCCGAGGGGGTATTGCTTCTAGTCTATCTTCTGTGTTGCCTAGTTTTGCCAACCCATTTCATCAGCTGGTTGTGCCACTAGTAATATAAGACCTCCTTCTTCAAGAAATCTGAGTACTTCGTGAAAGTGTTCACGATGAATGTAATCACCTGGTATTAGGAAATCCTTGACGATTACTTTACGTAAATGAAACTCTAGGAAAAACATCACGAAATCGCCTTGTTTTGACTTTGAGAACTTAATTATCGCACGCAAACTTATACGATATATCCGGCGTAACTTCGATCCGGATTGACTAATCCATGGAATTCGGTTCAAATCGAAAGCGAAAAGAAAGAAGTCAGGTCATCGACGACAAAGACGTGATACACAAGTACTTTTTCAGGAGACGGAAAGTCAGTCAAATAACCAACTCACCTCTTTCGGTGTTTTGTGTGCAGCACACAGGAAAATCCATTGTTCCGTAGCCGTCATTTGTCGACAAGACTGCGGGGTGCACTGTTCTTGTAAACGTACTGCAAGTCCGTTTAGTTCCATACAAAATTGTCTCAAATGTTCATATTTCCACACAGTTACGTCCTGACCCTCGGGAGCCGTTAAAATTTCGTCTACGTTCTTTCTATCTCTGCGGATTAATTGTTGGATATACTGCACGATAAAATGAGGTTTGGACAAATGACAATAAAACACTCACCTGCTGAACAGCTAGTGTGCTTTCCATCTCCTCAAAAGGCTCATCTGGCCAGTTGCACCATTCCTAAATCATGACGTAAGCCGAAAAGGCGGTTGTTACCTCAGCCTTTGTACCCGGTCGATTGCGTCGCAGTATCACTTTGGCTGTGGACATAGATGAACACGGTTCTCCACAAAAGGAGGGCTCGTCGTTGAATAGGCGAACGAACCTCACCCGGCTAAAATGGAACGTTTGTTGGGTTGAAAACCATTCCAGCCACATGTCTAATTATTTGTGCATGGGACTGGAAAAATAAATTGTAACTCCTCTAGGTGTGGCGGGCAAGAAACGGTATTTTTCTACAAACCATACTCTTTTAGCAGCCCGACCAACCAATGTGCTCTTGCTGGCAAAAAGAATATGCTAAATGTTAGCGAACCAGTTATAGTACCTTCGCACATAAGACACGTACATGTATAATCCTGCACATTAAGTCCACAATCGTAAGCATTGTGTCATAATTCATTAGGTAATTTTGTTCTATTGCTGTTTTACAGTTAGGCATCGTCCTGGACACTCAGTCATAACAACTACGATCGTGATCGAACAAGCATACCAAAATCTTAACTACTAGAAGCGTTTGGCGTTAACACATTAATCCTGTTGTTGTGAGCGCTATCGGCTGGGTTGGTCGAGCGGCCTGAAATCCACGGTCTATAGTGTTGACTTGAGACCATTCAAACACTGGTAGAAACGTCACGCACTGATTGAGTGATGCCCAGCCACTGGTCCGCAGGGCAGATAGGGTTGTCACTGACCCCATCCCACCCACCTTGACGTGGTGGTCGGGCTCGAGTGCTGCAATGATCCCGCGGGCTACACTGGCTGGAACGTCGTTCCACAAGGTGCAACCATGCCAGGAAGGCCAAAGGGGAGCAGTCAGACCAAGAGCAACGAGACCCCGTTCTACGAGTAATCATGCTCCGAGGCAGTCTGGGTGTAAAGTCGTACTATCATCTGCGACAGGAATGTGAAGGCAGTAGGGTGTTTCCCCCAGGCGACCAGCATGTCCATATTTATGGAAGCAGCAATGCTGCCTTCCCCCGAGGAAGGAGGGGTTAGAAGAGGTCAGCCCTAAAAACCGCACACTCCGATCGCCCAACGGTTGACCGTGACCGCCGGCGCATCACTCAATACGGTCAAAATACTTTTAAAACCAGAGTCCGGTGCTGCTCAAAAGGTACATGCAATGCGCAGCCGCATCAGGAGTGGGACAGTAATGCCTTACTCTCTGTGCCCTTGGGTTGGGCCAACCCCTTGCAATCGAGCAGGTCAGACTATTGAGTCATCGGCTTCAGGCATGGCCCCCAAAGAAAACCCTACAATCCGCTGCCTCGCAGTTCAGACCTTTGAGTCAGAGGCTAGGGGCAGAGTCTCCCAACAGAACCCTACATCTTGCCACTGCCTCGTGGGTCAGACTTTTGAGTCAAAGGCTGAGGGTGGGGTACCTTGACAAAATTCCCTTCCTTGGTCTGGGCAACTGGGAGGCATCATTTGCCCGCACAGTTCTGTCCGCCGATGTCCCTCCCCAACCCCTTCTCACCACACAACTTAACGTTGTCGGGACATCGGACTGTCAGTTATCTGACAGATGGGCCTTATGCGCCCCACTGCCTACTAACAATAAACAAAACAACACTCTTCTAAATCCAGGAGATCCTTTGTACCTGGGAGCTTTTAACGTCCGTACCCTATGTCAAATTGGTAAACAGTCAATTCTCGATATTTTGTGTCTCCGAAATACGCATACAAGACCCAAGGGTGCTTATACATCTCAAAACGCCAAGGACAAAGTCAGCTTTTTCACATTTTTCCCTCCGTGTGTCCGGTGATCCATAAGAGATCACTCGTGGGATATATAGTGTGGGGGTTGCACTCAGCTCCAGAGCAGAACGCGCCTTACTGGATTGGATCCCAGTGAACAGTCGTCTTTGCGCCGTCCGGTTATCCAGCTCAATCAAGCTCAACTCTTCTCAGCATAAAAAGCGGTGCCTGTTTATAGTGTCGGCTTATGCCTCCACGAACTGCAGTTTTGACACTGAGAAGGATACTTTCTATCGAGGGTTATCCGAGCTCATTCCTCAAGCAAGAAGCACTGACATTGTGATACTTGCGGGCGATATAAATGCACAAGTCGGTCATCTGAGCTCCTTGGAATCACATTTGGGCGGTCGATTCGGAGTCGATGCTCGTCGCACAGACAACGAAGAGCGACTCTTTCAATTGTGTACTGATCATAAACTGTTTATGGCCAGTACGAACTTTCAGCATAAAAGCGTAACCTGGCGGCCGCCAAGTGCAAATCACCGTGGAGCCAGTTGGTTCACGTGGCCATCAGCCACCGGTTGAGCGCCACAGATCAAGAGTGCCGTTCCTTCTGGGGCACAAGACCTGATTCTGATCACGCCATAATGCGTGCACGCCGGACAGTTCGTTTACCCTCAGGATCTCGCAAGTCAGCAAGAAGTATACCAATCCACCATCTTAGAAGAACTACCCTAGCTCAACAGTATCGATTTGAGTTAGCTCACCAGCTCTCTACAGTAAACCAATGGTGTACTGGTAGTGACTACGTGGATGAAACATGGCAAAATGCACGCCTTCGGTGCCTAGCTGTCATGCCATCCGAAGGAAGCATGAGGGCTGGAATACTGCCAGGTTGCCCAAGCCTAGAAAGGGGAAGCCGAGATGCAGAGATCCATGATTGATGGCAGGAAATCCATACCAGCAGGCAGCGAGTATGATGGCGCACGCAAATCCCTCAAAACGCTAAATAGTGAAGAGCCTAAGGAGAGATCGTGAGCTCTGGTGGACATCGAAAGCTCGGAAGATGAAGGCTTTTGTTACCGGAAACTACCATGCCCTATATCAACTGACACGATCGGCTGGCCCTAGAAAACCAACGGTCAGTGAAAGGATAAGTGAAAAGGCGGCTCATTAATTCACTCTCAAAATGATCGACTGGAAAATGGGCGGAAGAACAGTTGACCTGGCCTCCTGCAAAATAAATTCTGGATATATTGCATACGGATGAATGGAATATAAACCTCGATAGCCCGTCGGAAGAAATAAAGTACGGAACATCCGTACTGAAACGTGAGGCACCAGGACCGAGCGGTCTGTATCCACCCCTCTTCAAAGAAGGCGGAGAATCCCTGGTGATCCATTTAACAAGGCTTATTGGTGCCATATGGAATGAAAAGAAGGTGCTCGCAGGATGGGGGGGGGGGAATGGCTCAGTGGTAAGAGCGCGAATTTATTGACCTTAAGGGTTCTGGTTCGAACCCGACCTCTACCTCTCGACTTCCTCTGTCTAGGCCTGGGCAACCTGGCAGTATCACGGCCCTCGTGCATCCTTCTGGTGGCATGGCAGTTAGGCACCGAAAGAGTGCTACGGCTGAACGATTTTTTCGCCTGCAGAATGGGGCATGTCGACAGTTCTTCGTACCGCTGTGTGAAAACCACCGTGGCATTAGCCTGGTAGCTGTGGTATCGAAAGCGTCCTCTGGTCTTATCCTTGAAGGTTGACGGAACACATGGGGAGACAGATTCATAAAAAAACAAGCTTCGTTCCGTCCTGAAATAGGATTCATCGATCACATTTTCACCCTCCGACAGATTCTGGAACAGCGACACTGCTTCCAGCAACCAACAATGGTTGTGTTCTTTGACTTGAAAGCTGCCTTTGACTCTGTGGACCCAGGCACTATAACAGTCTATGGAGCAAAGGTGCCCACTATTGATTCTTGACCCTCCTTAAGGCGCTATACGCCAAATCCCGTGGACGTGGTCTACGGGGAGATCTCACCTAAGTTCACCACATCAAGTGGTGACAGGCAGGGCTGTTCTCTTTCACCTTTCCTCTTCAAGCTCGTCATTGATACGATTATGAAAGACTCATTATCATCCTCCAATGCCTGTGGGGTCGAAGTGCTCCCTGGGCGTCCGCTCACAGATATCGAGTAGGCAGACGACACAGCTCTTCTTGGATCTGACCCCGTGGAAATGCAAACAATATTAAATAATCTTAATAATTCTGCCTCACGGTTTGGCATGCACTTCAGAGCTGCAAATTGTAAAGTGTTACTGCAAGACTGGGTGGGCTCACACCCTAACCCTAATCTGAAGACTCCCCAATTCGACTGCTCACAGCCACACAACAAAACACCCCGTACTGTGGCCTGATACTCACGTGCCTTAGTATTCAGGGATGTGCCGTTCTGCTGCCATATGTGTCGTAAATTAGCAAACGCGACTCAAATCTTCGAGATTCGTGCATTGTCCTAAACTGTCACACTACGATCGGACCTTATACAACTTCCAAGCTACGTCAAAGGCCCCACAACTTCGAGTACCTCTCCTTGGATGACAAATGGAGTGTTCAGTGACTGTATGTCCAGAAGCATGACCCCCCTATTTTGACAATGCAAAGCGCATGTCAGAGGACGGAATGACTTTTGTCAGTTCATCCAAAACACCTGCACCTTCTCTTCAAACACGACAACGATGTTATTTGCACATTCCAGATCGACAAGGTTTTCGTTAGCAGTTTTTAAGACCTGGAGCCCTCATCATCTCGTCAATCACAAAATTGAATAAGAATGGAGAGCTGGCATTCTTGTCAAATGCCACTTTCTGTACAGAAGTCTTTAGAAAGCTCTCCGTATACTCCCACACATCCGTATGGTTGAAAATACACAGAAATTATTATATGCACTTCCGGGACATTCCCTGTCGAGCAGGCGTCCTGAGGAAAACGGACTGATCAAATGCGCCTTGTAAATCCAGGAATACTAAAACTGTGGGTCGTTTGTACGTATGACGTCGTTCTAGCACCAGAATGAGTGTGAATTGGTCAACGCAACCCCTACCAAGCCGGAAACCCGCTTCTTTCTCTCAAGTCGCTGCTTCGAAGGCCACTGTAAGGCGACGAAGGACAATTGACGTCACGAATTTTGTTAGCGCTGGAAACGAGTTGGTCCCCCTGCAATTGCCGCACTCACTACGGGCAAATAAAAAAATAGTTCAGCTGTAGCACCCTTTCGGTGACTAACTGCCATGCCACCAGAAAGAAGCACGTGGGCTGGGATACTGCCAGGTTGCCCAAGCCTAGACAGGGGAAGTCGAGAGTCAGAGGTCGGGTTCGAGCCACGGACCTTCCGGTCGGCAAATTCGCGCTCTAACCACTGAGACATCTCTCACTACGGGCACCTTTTTTGTAAATGGGCACTGTCACCGTCTTTACCCGGTTTCCTGGGGAAGTTTGCGTTTCCAAGATGCAGTCAAATAGATCAAACAAGCACTGACTTTGGATTTCATCTAATCCTTGAAGAATGCAGGTGAGAGGTCATCTGGACTAGGAACCCGGTGGACTTGAGAGAACATATGCAGTTAGAAACCTCTGAGGCCGTGGGAGGGGGAGGTTCCAGGTTCACGCCCACGGTTCTACTGCAGTTCCAGCATCCAACTGAGTGGCAGCAGGTGATCACGAGCTCGATACAGCAGTAGAGGCGTGCTTTTTTGAAAATGATCCCGCCACTTTGACCTTTGATGGTTTCACTTACCGGCAGTTTCCGGGCACCGGTCGCACGGATAAACTGAAGCAATCTTCGGGTAGTCCCAGCTTTCTGGGAGTCTTCCACTCCCTTATCCTCCCGTGTCCACCAGGCTTCACGCGCATGCTAAGTTCGACTTGACGTCAGATAATCCGTTCGGGACCGGCGTGCCATTGTTCTTGGGTGGTCCCGGTTGCGCCATGCCACAGGCAAAACTCCCGGCACTGTGCAAAGATGTGACGATCTCGTTGCTGGTACATGGGATGAAGAGAAAGCACCTGCAGTGTGACACACTAAGTGTTATTCCTATCTTCACGCGAATACCGTGGCATCAGCCTGGTAGCTGTCATCTAAGGTGCTTTCTGGTCCCATCCTTCGAAGGTCGAGAGAGAGGCAGATAATAAACCTGGGTTCGGTCTTGCATCGGCCACATTTACACCTACTGGAACAGTAACCCTGCTTCCGGAAACCAACAATAGTGCTCTTCATTGACTTGGAAGCTGCCTTTGAATTTGTGCACCGTCAGGCACTATGACAGTGTCTATGAGGAGCAAAGGTGTCTCCCGGAAGCTCTCACCTAAGTTCACTATATCAAGTGGTGTCAAGCAGAGCTGTCCTCTTCAAATCCGACATTGATATGATGATGAAAGACTGACTCCCAGCCTCTAATGCCTGTGGGGTCGAAGTGCTCTCAGGGCATTCACTCAGATATCCGGTACGCGGACGACATAGCTCTTCTTCGATCTGACGCCATCGTAATGCAGGCGATAGCAAATAAACTAAATAATTCTACTTGGCATGAGCTTCAAACTTCCAAAGTGTAGAGTGCTGCTGCGCGGAACTTAACCCTATGCTTGCGGATGAGCCGATTGAGGTAGTAGATAAATCTGTCTACCTGGCCACCTGTATCAGTTCCGATGGTCTACACCACCCGTGGTGTAGGCGTGCCGTCAGCTCATCTGTCAAGGGTCGAGTGTACAGTGCTGCGGTGCGCCGCGCGCTCCGGATGTTAAAAGAACTTTCAGTGTTTGACCATCGATGTCTTCGGAATATTGCCCTAGTTCGGTGGGAACACCGAATCAGTAATACCGAAGCACATCGAATGGCTTTCGGAAGAAACAACTCGTCCACGGTAGGTGAATTGATCATAGTCGACAGGTTGCACTGGCTTGGTCACGTGCTCCATATGCCAATCGACCGACTTCCTCGAAGAGTCTTTTTTGCATAACCAGGCGAAGAGTGGTGAAAAGCCAGGGAAAGTAAAGTACGAAAGCCATCATTGGCAAACTCAACTGTGTTGGTCGTTGCCACATCCTTGGATAGAGCTCGAGATGGCTCAGTAGTTGAAGCGCCAATTTACTGACCAGGAGGTCCGTTGTTGGAACCCAGCCTCTGCATCTCGACTACTCCTGTTTAGGCTTGGGCAACCTGGCAGTATCTCAGCTCTCGTGTTTACTTCGGGTGAGATGGCAGCTAGGCACCGGAAGGGTGTTACGATTTTCTTATCTTTTTGTCGCCCTGGATGGAAACCCCGAGGTGGGATACACTGTCAGACATGGTCCAATCGTACGTGTGTATCCAAACTGTTGTCTTCAAAGCATAGCTTTTCATCCCGATCTCCCCAATGAAAAGTCCACTGACACCCGTGTATTCACGCATCGGTTATATCATCTACCGTCTCCAACGCGTAGCTACCTATTCCTACTTCCCCAGATCATCGGCGAACAAAACTGTGGCAGATACAACCACTGTATAACAAGTGCGTGGCTTTTACAGATGATGAATATGTCAGTCCTTATGACTAGGCATACCAAAAGGTCGATAGCAACGGGACGAGAAAGGGGGAAGAACAGATATGTGACAGAAGGAGTGAGGCGTCAGCAATCCGCCATGTTATATGCAGCAAGGTGATCCGGTTGACGGCACAACACAACAGTCATCCGGCTAGGAAGTTATTCTTAAATGTGCGACATGTGGTTGGACGTGGGCTGGGATAGTTGGGCTGCACAGGCTTAGAGAGGTGGATGATTAGGGTCCTCAACCGAAGCCTTTGGCTCGAAAGCAAGTCAGCGGTAGTTGGCGCAAGATCTCCAGGGCAGTCTACACTTTAAATGAACAAGTCGCCCCACACGTCCCAACTACCAATACCCTCCCCACAATCATCGCTGGCATCGACACACCAGTATGTATTACTGGTGTATTTCTGTCAATGATGAGTGTTCGTGCGTCGGGGGCTGGTCGCAATGGAGTTCACAGTCAGAGAAAGGCTTATCGCTTGGTTGGCGTTCGGCTAGGGTTAACCATGGAGACAGATGGACCGAACACCTGGCAAGTGGCGCTTAAAATAAGGCTTGGTGAACTCAAGATGGGATCGGATTTATTCGAGCTATTGCAGCATGCGAAGTCCATGCGGTTTCCTGTGGATCGTAGTTATACTTGATCGGTGGGTATGACACGACCCGGTCGCCCAGACCGAAGTAAGTGGACTTAAAAGGCCACCTGAAGCCAGTGGTTGGATCAAGGTGCCACAAGGGGGGAAAACCAGGACAGTCAGATCATCCAAACGACAGATTTGCCAATCGACGATCACTGGTTCGCGCGGCTTACTAGTCAGAATGTCCGAAGTGGTCCCCATCTTCAAAAGGCAGCTTGCACCCTCGGAGTAGGAAGGCCTGCCCCGAGACATTCAAGCCCCTTGTGCCCTCTGTAGATTGTTGGGACTTACGTATCATGCCAGCTACAGAGGTCGCAGTTGTACAGTGGCGGATGAGGTCAGTGCATGCATTACCGAAACATGAGCAATATTTGTCAACCTCCTTGGCGTCAAAAACGCATTTTGCCAGAGCTGAAGAGCCATGTATACACAACAGTCGTAGCAGCGGTCTTACCATATGGCTGCGAAAGTTAGCAAACCTGATCTGTGGAACTCAAACGTTGACAAACATCCGGAAACCGGTGCCTTCACATGAGTTAGCTGGCTTCAGCATGTAAAAAAATCGTTCAGCTGTAGCACCCTTTCGGTGCTAACTGCCGTGCCACCAGAAGGAAGCCCGAGGGTTGGAACACTGCTAGGTTGCCTAGAAAAGGGAAGTCGAGAGTCAGAGGTCGGGTTCGAACTACGGACCTTCCGGTCAGTAAATTCGCGCTCGAACGACTGGGCCATCTCGCCCCAGCGTGTAGGCGACGACGACGTAAACAATTCCAATGACGAGAATAATGTAACTTTCTAGTCGGACTGCCTAGCTAATCTCTACTTGTTGGTGTGTGCCGGACCTGGGTTCGTAAAGGGTACTGGGTCAAAACCGCTGGTGGTGTTTCACTCAACCGCGACGCCTAACTGCTTGTCTCAACGGTGCTTAAAGGTGGTGGACACCAGATCCTTGATCAGAGATAGAGGGATAATTGCACCGTGTACACCCTTCCTTTTGATTTCCACTCTTAAATAGAGTCTCCTGTTACTCAGGGTTGTATGTCAGCCAAGCACTGGAATTACCTGATGGTGCACTGCTGCCGACGATGATCATACCATGATTGCCGCATCTACTATGGGCCTCTTTCTGAAAATGGATACGTCCAGGAAGATGTTCATTGAGTTATAAGGGACAAAGAATGCGGGTGAATTTTCATTTAAAGGATCTCCTTAAGTTGGTACGCAAAAGTGTAAGCGTTCCAGATACCTCCTTATGACATATGGACGCACTTCTCGTCATTCAGAGGAAGGTGCCAGTACAACGACCACTGTTTTGCAGCGTCCACATCCATTTGAAGGGCAGTGGCATTGGTACTCCAGGATTTCAAGTCGTCCGCGAAAAGTAGACATGGACTTGAAAGAACGTCAGGAAGTAGCAATCGGATACTGCATTCACATGTTGATTAGTGTTGTAGCTGAACCACAGCCTTAGCAGTGTAAGACTCAACAAACAGCAACAGGCTCCTCTAATTGCAAGCAAGTGCAATCACACGGGTCACCGCCAGTACACAGAGCACCTTTGACCTTCATTCAAGGATGCCGGTCACTGTTGATTGATTGGTTGGAGTTGTCCCAAAGACAGCCGCCCACTAGAAGCACACCCGAATTATTTTCTCCGAAACTATAGGGTTTTCGAAGTTGCGGCTTTAACGGGGAGTTAGTCTAATCCATTTGCATCTTTGGGTAATATTTTGCTACTGGTATTTTGTTTAAATGAGCGAAATTTCAAGGTCACTGTCTGTCACCGATTCGCATTTCGTTACCTGTTTTCGATAGATGAAACACGAAATCGCACTTAGGCATATTTTGGCATTCTTCAGAGTTCTTTAAGAATGAAGTAACGTCTGCAGAATATCCAATGTAAAACGCACCTGGGAAGATCGGTCATTGACGTTTGTTCGCTCCATACTCCTTAGATTTAACGAATGAGATGATTTTGTTCAGCGAACTTCGCCACAACACATTTCCTGTGGAGCCCAGCCTCCACTAAGTAAAACATTGTTAGAAAACAGCATGAACTGTGCAGTAGAGACGCGAGCACCATCTCTGTGAATGATTCACTTTTCTAGATATACATAACTAGTCTGTGGACGATACCGTGTCAGGAGCCAACTGTAGGTAAATTAGCAACACAACGTTATCTTTTCTATTGGGAATATGACGCCCTATAGTTGGAATACCTAACCTAATGGCCAACGACGACCCTTCATACTCATAACTGTAAGCATTGTCACTCAGCTGGACTAATGATCACGGATTCACGGATTCACGGATTGATACACAGGATCGAGGCTTTTGCCCAAGTTTCCCGGGTCGGTTGTGTTCTTGTCGTTCTGCGGTTGTCGTTCACCTGCAAGGCACAAGCGAGAAAAGGGTGTAGCACTGCTCTTTAAGTTCTCAGCGCGGGGCAGTATGTTTGCCAGCACGAGGACTCGCATAGAAAAATGTCTAGTAGTGCTTTGAAATGGGTTCTAGAGGGAGCGTGGACAACTGTCGGAGGAAGGTTATTC
Source organism: Opisthorchis felineus (assembly GCA_004794785.1). Classification (NCBI taxonomy): domain Eukaryota; kingdom Metazoa; phylum Platyhelminthes; class Trematoda; order Opisthorchiida; family Opisthorchiidae; genus Opisthorchis; species Opisthorchis felineus. The sequence goes on along the minus strand of SJOL01002747.1, from coordinate 116,714 downwards.
CACGCAGCTACTACACGAAATGAGAAAAAATTTTGCCTAATAAAAGTGTGCGCTCTTGGCTTGAAAATCTTCTTACCATGTCCCCGCCGTGTGTTTGCTGGCTCAACGGTGAAAAACCTGTTGGCTAAACCTTGTTCAAACAGGGCATAAGTAAGAATTAGGTCCCCTCGGAGGCGGCGATACTCGAGGGGAAAGAGCTCAAGCGCCGTGAGACGCATTTAGTAGTCCACGGATTTAGGGCCCGCAACCATTTTCGTAGCAGCTCGCTGGACACGCTCAGTGAGGGTTACGTCCTTCGTGCGCCCTGAGTAGACAATTTGGTTGGCGTATTCAAGAAGCGGTCTGACGTAGGCCCCATAGAGTATTTGGAAGTCCATGCGAGTAATACGTATGCGAGTAATACGAGTAATCGTAACTGCTAGGCCCGTGTCTATGAGCGACGCTGATTATGAGGGCTCACCTATGCACGGTAATCTAATCCAATGGCCAACGACGGCCCTTCATACTCATAATTGTACGCGTTGATAATGCGCCCGCCATAGTTTCACGAAAACCCAGTTGGCAAATTGCGTTTTTATTCGTTGGATTTGGCGATACAAGCGTAATTTGTGGTCGCTCCAGTTTTCTTTTTCCAAAGATCAACTTCACGGGACTTTGAATTTTGACGCAACGTCAGCTGCATTTGGACAATCAGATGCTTCGTTCATCTAGCAGACTTACGTGGTTCCAGGAGCTTAAGTTTGCCAACCAACCGTTCAAGCTGTTTGTGCAAACCTTCTACTGGTGATGATTGCGGCTTTGGAACCAGAGATAGATGTATACCTCCTTCTGGTAAGTTGTATTCGGCAAGCCACCGTTGATGGATTGGAAATTGACCTAGGCACTGTATGTTTGATTAATCAACGTACCGCAGGGGAACGAGTGGCGTCTGAATACCGAGAATAGGTGTACACAGGGTAGCCACATCAATTGGTAAAAGGTACACGTGCAGGCTCTGGCTGAAAACATTTGGGGTTTGTACCACAAACTGACTGTTACCAATAACGGGTTTCTCACCCTGAAGCGATCTGTCTGATGGTATACCAGATTTGGCGTGCACGTTCCAATGCGCCTGAGAACTCGATTGGCGGCGTACGTCGTCATCCGGGAAACCACACGTAGAACGTAGCTGTCTCCCTCGCGAATTTCTCGGCGGTAACAGTAATAAGTGGTATGCATCTCACACTCGCACATGAGCCATTCGCTGTGCTGAGAGACCTTCTGGATGGCTCTGCGTGATGCACGCGCCTCTTCAAACGTCCGTTGGCGTTCTCCAGGCGGTTATTGGTCAAATTCCCAAAGTGTACCAGCCCAATTGCGCGTGAACGGCCCACTTTCGGGTGATGTGCTGCCAGTGGGCAGTCAACTATGAGACAAACCCAGGATCGGTACGCCGCAGGATATGTAAATCGTGCCGAAACATACGCCAATAATGTCCGGTGCACAGTAACTTACTCAGCTGCGTTATCAAGTCGGTCCATGTGGTGGAATATGTGCCGGCTGCGGTTATAAATAGTCTACAAGAGTTACAGCAACGCAACGAAACTTACGTGCTTCCGGATGGCTTGCCGTGCGTGAAAATAGCACAGCATTATATCGCAGCCAAACACAGCTCTTGCAGCCCTCATCTGTGCGGTTATCTTGTCCATGACGAACGCTTTAACCGAATACGGTCCATCCGTCATATCCTCGAACAAGCAGAACAGCTTGCGCAAAGGCGCAAAGTGCTCGCTCACAACGAAGGCCTACATTACGGGTTGGCCGATGCCCATGCCATCCGGAACAAGGAATGTATTTAGCTTGTAACTTAACAGTGGACGTCGAGGGCTCTAAAATTATTATCCAAGGCCGTTGGTTTCGTGCGTAGCATCAACGTTTACGACGTCAGGGAAACGTCGAAAGGGTGCGATCTGCTGCGTTCGGGAAAAGCACAGGTGGCTAACACTGCTACCCTCCGATTCCTCCAACAGTACGCAACCACACTCTTGAAGCTTGGCTATGATGGATGACATGTCATCTAAGAAACCAAATAAAAGTTTACCGCTGACCTACTTAACAATGGAGGTCGGCATTTGACGCGATATTTGTACACATCCTGGATTGTAAGTACCTTTCCAGAATTATCGGCGACGTATTGTCGAATCTCCGACGAAGGAGCACCATACTTCAAAAGGGTGCTACACTCCTTGAATTCATCATTTGTCAGGTGCCAGTTGATAGGGAGCCTGTCAAAAGTAAACTTGCTTCGTGGGTGGTTGTGCTCCAGGTGGTGCGAAGTAACCATCAAGTAGCCATGGTACCGGAGAACATGGAATAGTGCCGGACAACCAGTACAACGTTTGCTACCGTGTACACACAAATAACGATAAACTTACTAGCTCCGACGAATTCCGCGGCCTTGGCTTCGTCTGCGGGGACGTCTGCTGCAACGGTAGAACGTCTTTTCATATAAAAGTATCGAATTGCTGCTCCTTTGGGAGTTTATGCGAATGAAAGCAACGAAATTATTGATCATATACTCTCTCAAAGCGATTTCAAATGCAGTGAAAGAGAAAAAACGTGGACGAGCGAACTTCTTTTCAAAATAATCTACCGCCTTCACGGACGACACGCGCTCAGCCATGACAACCATTAAAAATATGAATCCCACGCCCACAGTGGGTCTTGAGTACGTTTGAACAACTTCCTACAAAACTGCGGCCGCGTGGGAGATTTTAAACGCCCGACTAATTACCACCAAGTGCTAAAACCTTATGTTAAAATTTCCCCTTTTGGAACCATGGTTTCTGGGAAATTTTGGTTGTGCGTCTAAGGCTCGGCCCAAAGACATGCCTTGACACTCAAACAAGCTCAGCCGATGCCGATTGGCGGGATAAGCGTCCAAACAACGGTCGGGGAACTTGGTGACTTTCCTGAAACAACTTCGGCTAAGCAGGGTTTTAATCCTCTGGCTCTCAGGAAAGTCAAATCTTCATTAAAAAGATGCTGCAGCTTTGGGTTATTCCGGAAAACAAACATCAGTCGCGGACGGACGGATGTTAAGAATAAGGACCAATACCGTTAGTCTTGTTGGATTTTGGGGTTTAAAAATTTACAGAAGTATTGCAACCGGAGCTGCAAATTTCAGCCGACAGCAAACGTTGGTTGTGTAGCGCGTTACACATGTCTACCCATTTAGTCACTTATGACCATTGCTGACGAAATCGAACAATGTTTCGCTGGTGGAAATCCTCCGCAGAAGTCACCAAATGAACCTGGTGGAGATGAGAGGCAGCGTGCATCCAGTCAAGCAAGCATCAATTTGGCATCTCGGGGCAATATCGGTTCGCTGTGTCACACACTGAAAGACATGCAATGATCAGCCCGAATCGAGAGGAAAGTAGTTGCTTTGAAGACCATTGGTAGCTCTTGAGATCTTACTCTCTGTTTCCTCTTTAATGTAGGGACAACGCGACGGACGGCGCTCTGCGGATAATACTTGATTTGGAGGGCGTCGGCAATAAAGGTCGAGCAAATATTAACGCCAGGGCCGCCTACTCAAACAGTGAGACAACAAGAGGACCAGTCTCAATTAAATGATTTTCTGAAAGTGGATCGTTTTAGGTGCACGAACGTCATACCGATGAAAGCAACGGTAAGGGCCGGATGAAAACCAGCCCAATCAACTGAAACTTCTTTCCTAGGCTGAATAACCCTTTGGCTCGTTTGCATCTGGTCATCCCAATTTTTCGGAGGATCTGCTGTGTACGCCCAAGAACCGGCAGTTCAGCCGCTTTATTGTATCTCTGCTCCATTTTCGTAAAGTTGTGAGGCTACAGCAGGCTAAAACGAACCACAAAAAGCAGCACGGCACAAGAGTACAGTAAAGACGCTTTAAAGCCTTCACTAGACATTGGTCACTAATCAAATGTTACGCGGATGGACACTTACTCTCAACTTTTCAAACCAATCTCATTCTCTGACTGAAGAAAGTTTTGGCTGTATACGCATGCCACTCGCGGATAACACGGGCATATCCAGCGCCAGTGCCACACTATGTCGGTCCATCATTTCCTACCCTCCACCTTGGTAAGCTTCCACTAACCTACCTGCAAGCTGGACGCTCAACCCATTAGGCCTTCACGGTTACGCAAATTGCGGCTGGCCACAAGGGGCCAGGCGCCGCCGGCACCATCATATGACGGAAGTGCACAGCCAGCGCGGTTGAGCGTGTTGAAGCAAGCTGATTTTCGCACATCAACAGTGAGACACATTATTGTTTACGGGGAACAATGGTGAGGTAGCGGCCGTTTGGAAATAAACGGAAATTAGTCGTTACACAGCCACCAACAGTTTTCACGTGGGCTATCCGGGGCCTCAATTGTTAGACTAGAGTTCAAATAAGTTTTCACGCCCTTCTACACAGTGGCAGTTGCGTACTGCCAAGCTCCATGGAGGGCGAGTTATACAGGATTTCAAACACTTTTCTAACCTTTTCAAAGGGGATAATTTATATGGGACTCACACTGTCCTCCGGAATGCTGGCTCAAGAATTAGTTGTACTGAAATGGCGCCAAGAGTTTGTGAACAAGCTTATTCAGTCAAACCCCCACTGTTCCCTGGAACGTCAGCACCTGCGCAGACTACCTTTTCCACCGGCTGTTTGTTGTTCGCCTGTTCGAACTGACTGAGTTGCTTTACTGACTTGGCTCTTAAACGACCATATAAAATAGCTTGTAGCTGCATTCATTTATTACTTCACAAGCCGCATTAAGGACTGCTTAGTGGCACGCAACTTCGCAAATCTAGTAGCAGGCACGAGGGATGAAAACCTCGTGTGTTGGTCGCGAGGTTCTCCTGTTGCTATGCGCCATGGTGCGTTCAGATACACGCTACCTCCCACTAGAAAGACGGCTTCGCCGATCGCCGGTGGTTCACAGCATGTCCTTTAAGTTTGGAAATCCATAAAAGAGCACTGTTGTTTTCTGTTTGTTGCTGTGAATGTGGAACTTAACTGGCAATGCGATAAACTACTAAAAAATGACCTATCGGCTGTTAAAAAACGAAATTCGTAAAAAAATACGGATGAAGCAGCCTGAATTCTCTCTGCGATGCCCACGGCTTAAATGAACGTGGGGAGCTGTAGCTGCCTTCGTCATAATTGGGGTTGCACCGCACAAAAGCCCACTTGGTCAACCACACAAAACGCACGCACCCACCTACTGCTCCCAGGAAAGGACACATACAATGAGATATATACACAAGATTCCTGGCCCTCCACTGCCAGAATACAAGGCTAGCGGCCAAAGGCTTTCGTTGCCATGCACCACTTGTTAATTGAAGTTGATAGAAGTGCTTCAGGGACTGGGGACCACTTCTATTACATTCACTTTCCTAGATTATGTTGCTGTCCAACTCACGTAATAAATTCTAGGTAAACTGGTTCATCATCTCGGAACTCCTACGCTTGTCCTTCCTTATATATTTGACTTCCCCAACCAACCCACCTCTCTGTGTGCTTATACCGGTTTGCTCTAGCTCTCTTGTACCATAATAGCATGTACTAGCAAACACGACCCGTGCTTGATTGCCAGTCTAATAACCACAAATCCACCCTTATCCTGTCTCATTTTATCACTTGTTGTCACCACCCCAATTGTGGTAGTCCTCAAGTTTTTCTATCTATTAATGGACATTATCCCATCTGATCCTCCTCAAACTCGCCAGGCTTTACTGATCTCACCCCATTCCTTCGTCTTCCAAAGCTTCGACCCTCGGCAATACCTGGTTTGGACGCCCTGTTGGGCTGTTACCTACTCAGCTGGCCTGTGTTCTGCATCCAGAGTGATCCCCGACCGGATCAAGAATTACCTGCGATCTCACATCGGCTTCGTTCCACCCCTGTGGAATTCCTTTGCCAACCTGAAAAAATCACGCTGTTCAAATAATTGCACATCCCAGCCCAATCACCTCAAACACGACGTCCGTTACGGGGCTGTCCAAAAACCGAAGTATGTCAGGTCAATGATGGCATGGCACTGCCACACCCAGTTTTATAACAACTCCGCAGCTGTTCCCTTCCGACACTTGACCGTACCCTCTCCCCCACTCGTCCCATTACCTGGAAATACAAACAAACTTTTCACCTGGCCCCAGCCGCCTTCAGTATGCGTTCATTCTAATCTGCTGAACCTTTCGTTCTAATTTAAGCATTTCGGTGGACATTAAGTCTGTGCTTTCCATAAAGTCAATAATTTTCCGTACAGTTTGCGTTCTAGCTTGTTTGTTGTCGCCAACAACTTCTTCCAAGGAACTTTCACACCCGACTCCACAACAACGGCGACACCAGTGAGCCTCTACACTTCCACTGTACATCATGATTCTGAGATTCCTGCTACCATTTATCCGCATTGCTAATCCCTCCACTTTATCGTCTCCACTTACGCTTTTTGTGACCCTAGCCATAAGCTCAAAAGTCCGGGGCCACGAGGCCTCGGCAGCGATTTGACGTTTTAGTTCAATTTGACCGACTGGATTACGCCAACTCTGCGGCTTCACCAGATCCGTTCTTCTGGTTCCTCACTTTTCGCAATTTGCACTTTTCTTGTCATGTGTCAGGCAGGATGCCTCTTGTTTTGCCCTCTCTCGTTTTGTTTTTGCCCGCCATCTTCAAATCTCAACGATCTCAGCTTGCTTCAGCTCGACATTTTCCATGAAAGAAAAAAGCAGTAGTAGCTGTGCTTCCCTGCCCGTATCGGTTTAGAGGTGTCCACGGTTGCATCGGATCGTGCCCAATGCTTGTGTCACTGTCCCTTTTCCGCACAAACCCTTGTACCCACAAACCCCGCCAGGTATGCTTTTATTTTGACTCTAACATTATGATCATGCCTGATGGTATGCCACCCACCAGATGAGAATAAACATCATTAGTATTGGTATTATTATTATGGACGTGAGCTGGAAGCGAGCACATTCACATTCTTCTGACCAAACCCAAGGCACGTCTTTTTTCAGACATTGATTGAGCGGTGGCCGCACACTGTGCAACACAAGCAAAAGTGCCCAATGGCAGCTGATGGGACCCAAGGAGGAGCGAATCCTGATAACATCCTTGGGAGCCGGCACGCGTTGAGTTGGTCGTGTGGGTTTCGAATCGGGGTGTCGACCCGAGGCATTGAAGATCAACCCGAGATACCTAACGGCTGTCACGAGAAACTGTTGCCCTGGATGCGTTGAGGCAACATATCACTTTGCGTGCGAAGCTATGACAATGATAATGTTTATTCCAAACTAGTGGGTGGCATACCTTCGGGCATGACCATAAAGTTGCAGCCAGAATAAGAGCGTGACTTTTGGGGTTTGTGGGTACTGGGAATTTTGTGTAAAAGGGACGGTGACATGAACAGTGGGTATTATCCGATGTTGACTAGGTCACGCCTGAGACGACATGGGTAAGGAATCAAAAGTACAAGGGCTCTTTCTTTCCTATAGGGAACATATCAGATGAGACAAGATACGATCGTTAAGATTTTAAAGTGGCGAGCAGAAACAGTACAGGGGAGGGCATAGCAAGAAGCTTCCTGCTGGTACGTGATAAAAATAATTTAAAAAACTTCAATCTGCAGAAAAAGTTGAACCAGAATAACGGATCGGGAGTGGCAACAGAACTACCACAATCTGACCGGCCAATTTGAACTAAAGCCTAAAACCACCACTGAGGCTTCGTAGTCCTCGGCTGTTGGGCGTATGGCCAGAGTCACGAAAAGCGTAAGTGGGGGAATATGCGGTACGGATAAATGGTAGTGGGAAACTCAGAATCACAGTGTGCAGTGAAACTGGAGAGACTCACCAGTGTTGCTGCTGGAGCAGGGTAGAGTGTAAAATTGCCTTGTGAGAGCCGGCAACAATCAACCCAACGTCCACGTATGGGGCCATACCTGAAATGCCAGAGATGATTGTGTCCAATAACTTCTGGAAGACCGCAGGAACCATCTTAACCCCAAATTGTGGACGACTGTATACGTACACACCTCTGTGAGTGTTGATATTAAGCAGTTTCGGGTGTCAAAAATTTCTGGCCTTTCACGCATTCTTTCACACTCTGTACTTAAATTGTTAAAACGTTTTCTCAAGCACGGTTTATATACCTCCCTGAAGAGTCTGTGCCCGGGAAATGATGTCAACATAAATTCCAGTTCAATGTCCGGCTTGAGTTCACCTTTGTTTTTCACTGGGACGCAATCGCACTGCTATTTATCCGGGACATTTCGGCACAGATCAACAGGGCGTATACAAGAATTTCCTCCAATCTCAGGATGGTGAATTTACATGTAATTCTTAAGTATTTGCGTCCTTTACATATCGGCTAGGTAACCTATTTGAAAGTTTGACAACAAAGCCAAATAAGTAATACTTCTTTTTGTGTCCTTGTTTTTCCGGGGATGTCACATTCATCTATAAACGCGCTTAGGTGTGATGCACAGTTATCGATATCCACTCACAAATACAGGTTCAACCCACTCAAACTCGACATAGACTAACTCATTCTTGCAGTAGGCACAGTTTATTGAGGCCTACATGCTCAATAAACTAAACGATGCTCGAGCTTTCCGCAACATTCTTTATTTTAAGCATGTCACCATTGATTTTAGAAAGGATTTTACGAACTAAGGAACGTACTACTGGAAAAATGGAACGTTTCCTGAGGTGTGCATGAAGTGCATCAAGAAAACAGAACGCACTCTCCGGGATAGTTTTTCACAAAATAAATGATGCCAGCCTGCTGGCCAGCAAAGAAGGAAACAGGGTAAACGAAAACGAGGAGTGCGGTATGGTATAATTCACTACGGCAGCCGCTCATACGGTTCTACGAAGTATCTTGAGTTGTGCTACAACACATTCTTAGACAAGGGCTGCAAGGACCGGAGCTGATAATCAAAGCCCCGAGTTAGTGAGAGTGCTACTGCGGTTGGCTATAGGATGTTTCCAAGTTTTTTTGAGGACGACAGGGCTGATTTTTCTAACAAGCTACAAGAGTTAGCTCAATCCGGTTGTATGTGTCGGTGATATTTTGCTCATCGCATTTGTTTAGTTGAGCAAACTTTCAAGGTGACCTACCATCGCCGATTCGCACGTGAATGCCGGTTTACGTGCTAAAGCACAAAATCAACGCTGACCATATTTTGCCTTTGCGCGGTCTTATTTGAATCGGAGATAACATCTTCAGAATATCCAGTGCAAATTCCAACTGGGTTAACTATTAAATAACGTTTGTATGTGCTATAATCGTCAGACAAGAAATTAGATTTTTTCAGCAAAGTATTGTTTTTTGGGAATTTTGCCTTGCGTTCAGTATAATAATGGAAGACAGTTTGATGTATTTCGCAGTGGCGATGCGAGCGTGCACCTCTGTGGATGATCCACACTCTAGCATATGCAAAACTGGCCGGTAGACAATGCAGCGATTTCAGACATCCGCATGTAAATTACTGACACAACGATACATTTCTCATCAAAAGTAATGACGCTCTTCAGCTGAAGTATGTCATGGGGCTCAGCGGCCGTAAAACAAGGCCGACCACTGGTGTTCGTCATAATAGCTGCACGCGCTATCGCTTAATTTGGCCAGTTATCATAACTGTCAAGCCCGTGTCTATGTGCGACGCTAATTATGAGATCTAATCTACGCTTGGTAACCTAATCCAATGACTAACGATAGCCGTTCATACTCAGAGCTGTGCGCGTTGTCGCTTACCTTGTTTACTTATAGCGAACAACAGGCCGGTACATGTTCAGACCAATGATTAAAAGACTTGAACTATGCATGCTAGCCCAATCCAACGGCTAACAACGACCCCCTGTGCACATAACTGTATACGGTGCCCCTTACATTGGCCACTTATCGCAAGTATTGGACGCATACCCTTGCGCGCTGCCGATCATGAGGCCATACTTATGTATGATAACCAGAGGCAATGGCCAAAGACGATCCTTCATCATCGTAAGCGTTTGCGTTCTTGCTCACCTCGGCTAATGTTTCGTCACTGCTAGGCTCATGTCTATGTGCGACGCCGAGTATGAGACTTCAACTACGCATAATGACCTAATCCAATGACGAACGACGGCCCTCCATACAAATAACTAGACGTGCTCTCACTTATCCCGGCTGCATATAGTAAACACCAGGCCGGTACATATGCAAGCTGATGATCATAGTGCCTCAAATATTCATTATAGCTTAATCCAGTGGCCAAAGACGGCCACTTAGCTTAATAACCATATCCATGGTCTCTCCGCCATACCAGAGCTTAAAAATTTTAATGCACGGACACTTGGTTTCCTTTTCCGTGGATTACTTTCCCTCGACGGTGAATCCGAAATGAAAAACGTATATTTAATTAAATCCCACTTACACCCTCGGTAAGATTGTACAGACTTAATAATAATAATAATAATAATGTTTATTCCCAACTGGTGGGTGGCATACCGTCAGGCATGATCATAATATTACGGTCAAAATAAATGTATGACTGAAGGGTTGTGAGTACAGAAGACTGCGTAGAAAAGGGGCAGCGTCATAACCGGTGGGCATAATAAGACATAATATTAATAGGTTTCATTTCCCGATATGTAGAGAGCATGCTGATGGAGGCATGATCGAGTCGTTACAACCAGATCGCGGCAGACAACAACACAACGGGCATGTTTATTACGTGAAAAGTCACCACAGATGTAGGAACGGAGAAAAAACGAGGGCAATGAGCGTGAGGTACGACCAGTTCAAAGATGAACCACCTGACCTGAACTAAAACTGAAAACCGTTGCTGGCCATGAGTGGCCTTGGGCGGTCGAGTAAATGGCTAGGGTCAAAAAATCAAAAATGGAGATGAAGATTGAGGGATCTGATTTGTAGATACATGGCAAGTTTTGTTTCCAAAAATATGGTTTAAATTGAAACTAAGTAGACTCACTGGTATCACTGTTGTAGGGAAGTCAGGTGTAAAGTATAGTTTTGATGGGGAGATAGTGCTAGCGCATAGGGCCAAACGAACACCGTGAATGAAATTGAACTTGTGGAAGGGGCGAATTGCGGCAGGGGGCTTCGTTGGTTAAATCCGAACGATAGGTTCAGCGTTTAGAATGAGTCGGTTGGGGCCAAGTGATGAATTTGGTTGCGGTTGTGATTACAGACTCGATTGGGCGAGAGGTTGCGGTCGAGATTTCGAAGAAAATAGTTGCGGGAGTGCCATCAGACTGGGTACGGCAGTGCCATGCCATCATTGCACTGACGTACTTCGGTTCCAGGACAACCCCGTAACGGTCATCAAGGATGCCGCAATCGGACAGAGGATACGCATATTCGTGGCAGCTGGATATGGGTTAGACGGAGAGATTGACGTAGATAGAGTCAGGCCGATGCGGATGCACGGAGCTTTTCTATCCAGTAGGGGAACCATGTAGATGTAGAACGCGGAAATGCCAGATCGAATGAATAACAGTCGTGCGGGGCGTTTGCGCAACTACAGCCGAAGTTTGAAGCTTGAGAAAAGGGGGAAGGATGAGAGCAGTAGCATCTGGTGAGTGCTAGCAAGCATCAGATAAAGCGGTGTCCAATCCAAAAAAATGCAGAACGTAGATTACAGCTCAGGACTGGGTAGATTTTGTTGACCGACCTAGAGGCCAAGTACTAGCTGAGTCAGAGTAGGTGCCTAATTATGGGAAGGTAGGGACTTAGCCGCCGAGGCAGGGAGGCTAGCCGTTGGACTAGTTGGAACAGGCGTTTACGTAGTGAGATTACATGGCGGTAGTTTGTGTCTAAGCAGAAGCAAAAAAATCTAATCACAGGGTCTCCGTTGTTAAAGGGGGCGGTGATGTAAACAGAGACAGCCGACAAATAATAAGCGAGATAATAGATAAGAACCGTAGTTTAACTGGAATCTACTACGTAAACTTAACAAGAGTGTAGTAGTGTGGGTCGCCAGTCACCGAGACACTGCTGTCAGCCCCAAGAAACTGGCAAAAACAGCCAGTAGGCGCTACATGTTACTGCTGGTAATCAGGAAATAATGGAGGATTTACGTTTCATGTGTACATGATTGTATACGATTGCTTCAGAGAACAGGAGGGAAGAATGTGTGTTATGTCTGGATGATGAAGTGGACTTGAGGTGGTGCAGCCCAACTAAGACGAAGGTGGCAACTCCTTGCACGTCGATGTTAGCCGTGAGTCTCGCACAGTGCCTTCAGGCTACCCCTTGCATGTATTTTTTTAACAAAACGAAGGACTGCTGTCATTCGCTCATAATTCCCTGGTGTTGCCAGACAAGTGACAACCGGAACAAGTCCACCCCAGCTACAGACAAACCACAACGGTGCTCTTTTATAATTTTCCCGAATTGAAGGCCAGGCTCAGAACCACCGGCGTTGGGCGATGCACCCGTGCTACTGGAGGGGTGGCGAGTATACGAACGCACCATGGTGCAACGTAACAGGGCGACCCTCCCTGCAGGGCGTACCCGTCCACCACACGAGGTTTTCATCCCTCGTGCATGCCACAGATCTGCAGGGTGGCAAACCACCAAGCAGTGGTAATTGCGGTTTGTGCATTAATAAATAACTACAGTTACCAGATATTTTATCCGGTCGTGGGAAGCCAGGCCAATAAAACAGCTCAGTCGTTTCGAACAAGCAAACAGCAAACAGCCACTGGAGGAGGCAAGTCGCGTAGGCAAATGAATCGGCAGCTACCTTTTGGGCAATGGGAGTAAAATGGAGAATCTCAGAGCCTGTGTACTACGGCTAAACAACGACGAAGCATTGGTATGAACCGCCATGTCGAGTAGATGCGCACCACAGTGCTATGTCTATGTGTGCATGAGTGGGTTGTGGAACCGAACAGGTAGTTCATTCATTGTTCATTTTCCGACAAGCTGTTTGATGTGCATGTACTGCACGTTGTCAGAGGATGCGCAGTGGTTCCGAGCAGTGAGGAAATAAGGCTAAGTTTACTTAAATAAAGTAGAGCACCAGCCAATAAATAGAGCTGACGGAGTTATTCAGGGAAGGGACCAGGCTTAAAAGAACACTTGGGAGGGTAGTTGTCTCGAGCTGGCTAATGGACATGTTAAGACCAAGTAAGAGGACAGTTGGAGTGAGAGCGCAAATTAAAAGGGCTTGGGGCCTGTTTCAAAGAAAGTGTCTAGAGTAAGTTGTGGCGCGAAAAGATACACGGCTCCGTCAATAGAAAGGTAAGAGTCAAGAGTCCTACGAAAGCCTACATGTGATGATATAGTACGGATATGGGAAGGGAGCTTGTTCCATAGTTTGGAATACAGGCAAAGGAAAAAGTTTTGTCTAAAGACAGTTCGACAGGCCATCAATGGGAGCAAAAATCCAGAGTTGCGGATATTGTAGGGAGGGCAGGCAGAAACTTCAGGACGGCACAGAGCTATGTAAGCCCGTTGGTAAATTAGGCGATGCAGAAGGCCTAGGTTTAACCTAGTGCGCCTCAGCCATAAAGGAACTAACCCAAGTGACAAACAGCGAAGGCGATACGGCAGTGTGGAGGTCTCCGGAAACAATGACTTGGTGAACGAGCGCTGCACATTTTCCACAGCAGTCCGGCACGCCTGCGAATACTGTGCGGCGAACTCAGGGCTGGATTCAAGAACGGGTCTTACAAACTGTTTAAAGATGGCAATCAAACATAATTTATTTTGGAGGGATCGGCGAACAAAGGCGCAGAGCTTGCGAGCTTTAGGCACTCTGCACCATACATGTTGGGAAAAACTAAACGCACAGGAGTACCTAAGACCTAGGTCCCTCACTTCAGGAAGAGTAGGAATCGAAATTCCTTTAAGAGTAAGCATCCCAGGAGGGATCTGGAATCGATGTGAGAGGGCTTGGCATTTTGGGACGGCGAAAGAAAGACAGGAGTTAGAGGACCAGAGGGATAAGGAATTCAGATCAGACTGAATGTTAGTAAGAGCAGAACCGGAGTCAATGGCCTTAAAGGTGTAGGCTATTTTAATGTCATCAGCAAACAGAAAAGTTGAACCATGGGTGATCGAATCTGTGACATTATTAATGTACAGTAAGAAAAGTAGGGGGCCAAGCACGCTACCCTGAATTACTCCACTGGTGATGGGAAGAGGTGATGAGGAGAAATCCCCGATCTTGGTGACCTGGGTTCTCCCAGTGAGGTAGGAAGTGAACCATCGCAGTAGCGAGCCACCAATCCCTGTAGATCGTAATTTGATGAGGAGTGCATCGTGGGGGACTTGGTCAAATGCTTTACGAATATCAAGATAGATAAGAACAATACTCAGCCCGGCATCATAGGCGGACGAAATATGATTGAAGAAGTCAACCTGTGATGTGTTAGCTGACCGCCGTGCCATAAACCCATACTGCCGGTTGTTAAGGGTCTTGGTGGTGAGCAGGTAATCCATGACGGGGACTTTGATAAGGCGCTCCAGGGTACGGGAGAGCAAGCAGGTATGGTGGATACCACGATAGCTAGCTGGAGCAGTTCGTGGACCTGACTTATAGTGTGGTACAATGGTGGAGTGCTTCCACTGACTTGGAACTGTGCCAGTGATTAGGGAGATATTGAAGAGATTAAGGATGAGGGTGGGGATGTCCACACCACCAGCTTTTAGGATGAGCGAAGGGATACCATCAGTGCCTGGGAAACTGGAGTCCTTAAGTCGGACGAGTGAGGATGTTAGGTCAGACAAAGTGACTGAGATTGTGCAGAGGGTGGGGTTTGTCTCGTTAACAGATGTGGTCACTTCGGAATCAGATGGGGAGCAATGAGTAGATAGGGTCGTTGCGGAGGGTACATAGCAGCTAGCGAAGTAAGAGTTTAGGGATTCTACAATATCAGCGGGGTCAGAAAGTGGCTTTCCGTCAGCGGCCACGATATTTGGAATTGCAGATGGATTAGAGAAACAACGCCTGCGAAAGAGGCGCCCCAGCATCTTAGATTGGAGAGAATGGGCTACGGCGGTAGATTCCTCGCGCTTTTCAAGAGCGAGTTTAGCAGTGGTAATCTCAGTCATGAGTTTGTTAATTAGAATAAGGAGTGAGATATCATGGGATTCACGGAACAGCCTACGATACTTCCTAAGTTTATGGCCTAGAATGGATAATCGTCTGGCTGAACGACAACCAGAAACATAGGAAGCTCTTGTGGGAGCAACTAGACATAGTGATGAGAGTACATTGCCGTAAAAAATGTTAGCCACGCTTTGCGTGTCTAGAGAGAGAAAGAACTCATCCCAGGTTTTGTGGCGCAACGAGACTGCAAAGGCTTCAAGGATGCCAGGGGAGAGGATAAAAGAGCTTAAAGGGGAAGGAGTAGGAGAAGTTTGAGTACTCGTCCAGCTGCAAGTGACAATACGATGATCGCTATCAGGGAACTTTGGGCCAACTGCAGCGGTTGGACACAGATAACCGTTAACAAGGGCAATGTCAAGGGTGTGGGGACCACGTGTAGGATGCCTCACAAGCTGAGACCAGCCTTCAACATTAAGTTGGGCAATCAGAGGCGTAAGGCGCAAAGGGGATTTTTGTTCAGACCAGGAGATCTCAGGAAGGTTGAGATCACCAACGATTAATTTGTTTGGGTGAGGTAGAGCTTGGGTGTGAGAAAGAAGCCTAGATAGTTGGTTAATCGTGTTAGCTGAATGTGGAGGTGGGATGTATAAACACCCGAGGATGAACGGCGGGCTAGCCCGATAGGCAGAAAGCCAAACAGAATCTGGGGTGTTCGTCAATAGCGGATCGTCAATGGGGGAGACTTCCATCTCAGTTCTAGAGTATATGAGGCAGCCACCACCACGGCGGTGGGAACGATCGGAACGGAAGATAGTGTATCCCGGAAGAGAGATAAGGGCATCAGGCGTGCTAGGGGAGAGCCACGTCTCAGTGATGCATATGAAGGTTGGACAAGCTATAGTGGAGATAGCTTGGATGTAATGCAATTTAGGTAAGAGAGAGCGGGTGTTAATTAAAAGGACAGAAATATTACTAGCCGGATTAGAGGACTTGGGTAGGGTGGCTAGTAGAAAGTTGGTGAGCCCGGGGAGGTCAGTATGGAACGGAATAGCGACAGGGGAATCGGGAGTTCTCGAATTAGTGGGTGAGGTAGGACCAGTTAAAGATGTGTGAGAGTGAGATGCTGGGACGTGCCACGGTTGGTCCGGAGACAGCGTTTGGGTGGCGACGCAGGCAGTGGGGCTCCGTGGGCTAATAGTTACAGGCTGGGTCGAGTAATCGTTTGTAGCAGTGTTATCAACAACATTAGAGAATGGTACCATATGTGGCAGTTGAATAGAGATAGAAGGATTCAGGTCACGCAAGATGGGTGGGCGAGTGCAGTGCTTAGGAAAGAGGAACTGAGAGGGTATGACAGGGGTACTAAAAGGACAGGAGGATCTGTCTTGTAGTGCCTTCAGCACCGAATCATGGGGGGCGGAGGGTACGGGTAGCCAAACTGGGTTGACTGAAGAAGATGAAACAAGAGGCTTATAGTAAGAGATGCAAGATGTGGGGAGGGTACCGGGTGCAGCAAGGAAGCTAGCGGTGTAATCAAACTCTCTGGGCTTCGTTGGTGGTGAACAGAGATCCTCTGTGTTGGTTGTAGTGGAGGGAGATTTGGAATGCGAAGATGAGGGGCAGTTAAAGGTCGTATAGGTGGAGCTGCATATGGCTTCGGAAGAGGCGGGACGGAGTAGGTAGTTGCTGAAAAGGGATGCCAGGCAAATAATACGCGGGTGGCCATGGAGGTGGAACTTGATAGGGGCTAGGATTGGGTAATGGTAGTTGTGGGTTAGAGATCCTGCTAAGGGGCTGGGTTGCACGGTTTGAGGGTCTATAGATGTGCTTATGAGGAATTCGGGGTATAATCAGGTTTGTAGACGAAGGGCGAAGAGCAGGACCTCGGGGAGGTAGTGTGAGAGAAGGCATTACGATGCGAGGCTTTAACAGCAGGTGTTTAAGCCCAAGAAATTGCTTTGATGGGGAGACACGAAGTGCCATTAGGTCAGGAGGTCTGGAGGAAGAACCTGTGCTGTCATCCTTGAATGCATGCTCATGTCCAAGCTGATGGGATACCGTGTCTGTTAAATCAGCAGTCAATCTTGTTGGCGTGATGGAGGTCGGAGATGGAACAGATGGGCACCTAAGGGTAGAAGTGGGGGGCTCATGGTCATAAGCGTGAGGTGCAGGGCCTGGAGTCAACAAGCAGGTTTGTGCGACGCAGTGGTAAGAGTCAGCGTCATATGACGAGCATAAAGGATCATTGACGGAGTGTTGGGAATTTGGGGGTAACACATCAACCCCAGCATCATTAGGGACAGTTGGAGGCCCGGCTGGCTTGTAACCGGCGGCTAGGGGCTCAACAAAAATAGATACGAGTGGATTTGAGGCCGGGTCGATTGGCAGACTCTGCACACTGTTATTTGAATCAGAGGGTCCCCGGCTATTTCCCATATATTCGTCAACAGCAATCCGGCTTGAGTAGTTGCTGTTGGTCGCATGTGAAGTCTGCGATTGAGTGACGCCGAGAGTACTGATTGCTGTAGATGGGTGAAAGGTAGAGGGATCCGATTGGTGGCTTCCAGTGGTCGATTTTAGGGATTTGGGTGGTGAACTTTTAGCAAGCTGTCTTTGCAGTCGAGTGCGAGCAGCTTTGACCTTTATTGTTCGTAGTTTTGGAGTAGAGGAGAGGAGGGCCTGGGATGCCAGTAGGCGTGCGGCATCGTTCTCGTCCTTGAATCGCATCATTATTGGGCAAAACAAGGACGGTTTCGACTTTCGAAGTCGCCGAACTGTGCAGACAGTTTCAGGCATGTTACATGCCGTCAGGAGAGTAGTTTTTGTGAGGTCAAGGGGTATGTGATCAGGAGTGTTGTATATTAAGACCTGGTGACGGCACTCCAAACGCTGACAAATCTCCGAAGCAAGCGTGTCAATGAGAATCGACGCTTTTTGGAGACTTGACGGATCACATGTTGCGTCAGGAGTCAGAAGACAAGCAATTGACCGTATGCTTTGGAAGGAGGCTAGTTCGCTTTCCATCCTTTGCACACAGGCTCTGAGATTAGCCAGGTCTGTGTGAATCCGAGAATGTTCTGGTAGGGGTGAGGGAGGAGGGCTGTTGAGTGGAACGGGAAGGGAGATATCGGTGAGTACGACCGAACAGTCTGAAGTGACTCGGAGTGCTCTATCGACAGACTTCAAGGAGTGATGGGACTGAATGCCAGGTCTTTTGGTAGCGAGACGCTGCTTTCGACACAATGAGGGGACGGGGGGTGGGGATTCAGGATCTAATAAACACCTAAAGGAAGATGGAAGTGGTGACATTATCTTAACTTATCAAGTGCACACAAATTTGAGACGTTAACCAATTACAGGAGATCACATCTGAGTCCGTTTACAAATGAGAGCACGGGTGCTTGGATTCAGCGCCTGAGAATTAAGCCCTAGCTTGGCGAGGGTGCTGATACGGCTAAATATGGGATGGTTACGTGTTATGGTGGGAACGGTACGGGTGGTGTTTCTTGCGAGCTACGGCGCGAGTATCAGGAAGCAGAAAACCGTCGTGCGACTGGTACTGGCAGCTCTGATGTCAAGAAAGCTGAATCAAACACGGAAGTGTCAGAGAGAGGCTGAGTGCAGCTATTGAGAGAGCGCACTAAATAAACAATTATTTGGGGTCAAGTAATGGTTTTAAAACGCTCGGGGCAGGCTGAGGCCCAAAAAATTTTTTCAACACCTGGCCTTGGGATTCTAGCTTCGCCGCACGCTGGACACGCCATTTTTTCTTACTGTCATAAGGGCAAAGTTACTGCTTGGTCAACTAGCCTAATTGTCGCCAATGAAGGATCCATGTTTACACCGAAGTTGGGCCGGGCAAAGTTACGGCCAAAGATGTCTGTTTATAAAGCAAACGTAAGGTCAAGTGGTGAAGACTTGCTTCCTAGAATTCAACGACCCCACGAGTCGTCAGACGTGAACCCATGTGTGTGGATATAGCGAAGCTGTAAGGAGTGGCTGGGTGCTTGGCGTCGAATCTGCTCCTTTAGAGCACAACAAGCCCAGCTTTACTCCACTTCTGCTCCCCGACAACTACACCCCGTAATTTGATACAAACAGCAATTCCGTCTTCCTTATCATAACTTGTAACCACCTCATATTCATCCGCAGTGGCACTATCATGTACTTGGGGATCCGTTCTCGGGCACTACCTATCGGGTAAGTTGCTTCCGTTTGTAAACGACTCTTTTGTGATATTCAGCATCCGTTTAAGGTTAAAATGCCTCCACATCTCAGACGTGCATAGCACGTTCAAAGCCACTCGCTCTTTCAAGCAACCCTGAGGCTCTTCTTCATGTCCGTCATATGGATTTGGGCCTCACTGAACCCTTCATCCGTACCGAAGTATTGCCACCCATTCCAACCTCCACAATCTTGCCTTAAATACCCGAATGCATGATAAACTGTGTCAGCCACTACTTATATGATCTCCCTCTGAGTACCTTGATGATCTGCCTATAAAGTGCAAGGTTTACTCCATCTTATTGTCCCTGGAGAAAAAATCCTTCAACCCACATCCAGATAACGTATATCGCCACAATTTTGCCAACCCCGTCTTTGTCCTTTTAGCGGCCGATTGACTATGGCAACACACTACACAGATGTACCGTCCTCTGCAATAGGAGCGTGGAAGCAATAAGTCATTGCCCTCAGGCGACTAGGGTGTCCATGTGTAAGGAGGCAGCGCTGCTGTCTTCCCCACACCACTGGTTAATGGCCCAGTCGCGCAGTCAGCGGCTTTCGTGCATCATAGCTATCGCTTTCACTGCATAGATACCCAGTGCCTGAACTAGCTGAACAAGCCACCGCCCCCAATACTTGGCTGTGTCACAGTCTCTACCGCTTTCCGTTGGTCAACACCTTAGCAGCTGGGACCAATGTGCCTATGATACACAGTTTAAAGCCGATAAATCGAATTGAATGTCAGAAAGAAACTGACGGCACCGACATCGATCAGCTGTTGTCTCTTGTAATGTGTCCAGCCAAACTCGGGCGGAATATAGGGGACTCCACCATGAAGGGCGCACGATAAAAGCAACGATCAAACTTTGTAATCTCGAAAAAGATGAGTATAGGAATCAAATTATCTTCGCAACCTGCTGTAGCATACCCTGTTGAGAATCCGTAGTTAACAGCACCAAGTGACCGACAGAATTGAACGCAACAATTGGAAATCTAGATTGTGGGACATCCGTACACATGGCGTTGCAGTAACCTGTGACAAACTGTGAAGATGCGGTCAACGCAGCCTTTACCCGGTCAAACTCCCGATTGGCTGTAATTCGCAACGTCGAGGTTACCTCGTCCTCAAAACATGCAACACGACCACACATCTCACGTTTATCTAGATCTCTACTACGAATTCATATAGACTCACCCGACCTACAAGGCTAGTTAGCACCTCTTTCCGCGCGGCACGTAGTACTAGAAAGCCACCCATATCCCCAGTCAATATGCTACCGTTCACTGTATCCACTAAATGGTAACTTGTCTTCCTCAGAAGTCTTAGCAATCTCCAATAAATAATAAGCTTACCTGCCTAAATTCTTGCCAGCTAACCACCTTCTTTCACATGCGCTAACTACGATGTCACGTAGAATTCAGCCACGGTTTTGGGAGCCATCTACTCACACTCTTGCCCAGCATCATGCACAACTACCCAACTAGTTATTAATTTATTGATGCACCACTTAGCTGATGCACGACTCTCATATTTATATATTGTCGGGCCCGTTTGCATTGACCGCATACAGCCATCATATACTAATTTCACCTGAATTCTTCAAATTGGGCATTATCGCCTCAACACAGCAGTTGCAAACTGTACCAACACTTAGCTGCCTACTACTTTACGCCGCAGTCTAGCTTATACTCTGCTGCCCCTGCTTATACTCTGCCCCTGACCTGGTTGACACTTTTCCATTTTGAGTCCCCAATCTACATGCAGCTACCTCACTGCCTCATTTGAATGTCAGCAATGAACCACCCTGCGCCCCTAATGGACCCGAGAATATGCTTGATCCATGCTGGTCTTAATTCGCCAAGATTCCAAAGCCAACCCTAAACTCACTGACAACCTCAGTTTACTCGCCCAAGATGTTCACTTATGGGGCTGTCCACGGACCCAGGTATGACGCCTCAATAACGGTACCTCAACTACAAAAACCAGTCTGACGCCTTGCCTGTAGTTCAGCTGGTCTCTGCTTTTTTCCGAACGAGCTTGGTACGTGCGCCCAAAATACCGTTTCAACCTGCTGAACTTGTGCCAAAACTCTAAAATACTGGCCGACCTACTTTACTCCCTGCTCGTTCTACCCACAAACCAAATAATCCTCAGCATACCGGCAAAGATAGAAACTTGTGCATAAGTCGCGAATGGTTGCGCGAAAAATACAACACAATTATCGCCTATAAACACTTTCAAAATATTTCCAAGTCTAATGAAAACACGTGAGGAAACCTACTTCACAAAATTTTCCCCTTGTTCACGGAGACATCATGCTGATCGATGATAGCCGGTACAAATATCGATTTTGCGCCCAAAGAAAACCTTGAGTACGCCTAAACAAATATCAACAAACCCGCGACGCTAAAGAAATTTTAAGCTACCGAATAATGTTAAAACCAAAGGTTAACCAAATGTTAAAACTTTATGTAAAATCTCCCCTGGTTCATACTATTGTTTCAAAGAAATTCGGATTGTGCGTCTAAGGCTCGGTGTAGTATGCACGCTATGGATGCGTCATGATGGAAAACAAAAAGAAAGTTCATGAGCCGAAGCCGAGTAAGCAAGGTTGTACATCACCAATTTTTATGTAACGTGCCAACATATATCAGAGCGCGCCATTGTTATTACGATCCCTATTGTCTAATTTCAGAAGCGGCGGCCGTAATGAAGTTAGAACATGAAGATATCTTTGAGTACCATTCAGAAGAGATCAATAGCCCACAATAACTGACACTTCTTGTATGTTTATCTAATTGTAACCCCGCGTTCTGCGTCCTGTCACCCCGACCACACGTGTCTTGGTGCTCCGAGAATAAACTGCTAAACCTATGTTCTGGCGCTTATCAGTGGATCGTTGGGAAAAGCTACCAACTTACTGATACATTCATCTAACAAATCGCGTTCTCCTTTTTAGTTCCATCTGGCTGCTATCCTTGAAATATCCACACAGTAATTTTGGATAATTTTTATGCACGCAGGCATATTGCGTCGGCTTTTATCTCGTAAGCTGGCAGTAAAATGAGAATCGGTGTTGTTTGGGGATCTTGAAATTTCTCTCAATCAAACAAAATGCTATGAGCAACGTATCAACGAAACTTGCAAACGGATTAGCCTAACTCGGCGTAAAATTCGCAACTTTGAAAACCCAGTGGTTAAGCCGAGAATAATTTCGGTTTACTTCTAGTTAGCTGCACGAAGTGGATAACAATTTAAATGCTTGGTAGGTACAAATTAGGAAGCTATGCGATCGCGCTTCTTTAGGCGTCATCTCCATTCTGATTTGCTGAAATCTCACTATTGGTAACATTAAAAAATGGGGGCCTGACTGAACGAAAACTGATGATGGACCCTCTTGAACGTGGGCGAGAATAATCTGTGGGTTTTATGCTATAAAAAATTTACATTGTTAAACAGTTTCCAAATGTAATTCAGAGAATATCCTATTTGCAGCGATTTAACATAGCCTGCTTTTGCTAAATATCGTTGTCCATCTTGGTCGTAAATATTATTATTCCACACATCAACGGTGATATTTGTCTGTTATGTCGCTAATAAAAAGTGGCCAATCTAAATAACACAAAGTTAGCGGTTATTGCTGCTGTTTTAATTGTTTTCAGCCTGCGCGAATAAATGGTACTTAAGCTGTCTGTCGGATAACAGACCCTAAATGAATACGTTTAAGTGGATCTGCGACTCGGAGTACACATTTTTAAAGCCTTTCAAAATGCGGTTTCTGTTCATCAGGCACGGAAACCCGTTTTATTACGTGGCCCGTTTTTTCTTTCTCAAAATCTTTGGCACTAAATTGGTTACAGCCCGGCTTGGACAACTTTTAATTGCGATTGGTGCGTGACCAACTTGCCGTTGGTGGGCAACGCGATTGAGGTGAAACACAAGAGAAGCGTGGCCAGTGCTTCAGCAATGTGTAGGCCACGGCGCTCATGCGTACACTGCAAGTAATGTGTACTGGGCAAGAGCAAAATGTCCAAACACATGCTGCGTTACTGACTGCCAGAGGAGACACTCTTTTGGTCCGGAAGCACCAAATCGACCGACCCATCTATATGTATATACAAAACTGAAAAATTACGCCACTTCTTTGTCGCCTATGCAAACCTGTCCAAAATGCTTGGCTTACTTAGATGCCATGACCTTTACGTTTTCAGGAAATGTGAAGCCAATTATTTGGCAATATTTCTTTATTAAGACCGATCTCAACAAAATTACAGACGCATAGGATCTGGATTCCACAGTCGTATTTGAAAAAATGGAAAAGAATTAGCGGTTGCCAGGAAAATTAAAATGACCAAAGCCCTTCCGCTCAGCCACTCACAAGTGGGACGCTAATGAGTCTTGTACTTGGCTTTCAGTTGATCATCTCTGGTAATAACGGCCTGAATCTCGAACGCAGCCTCTCGCCCACTCGAGCCTGTAGTCGCAACCACAAACAAGTTTTTCACCTGGCCCCAACCGCCTCGTTCTAAATCGCTGAACATATCGTTAGGAGTTAACCAACCTAGTCTCCTGCCGCAATTTCGGTCTGCCTCTACCACAAGTTCAATTTCATTTACGGTGTTCGATTGGCCCTATGCATTGCCACTGTCTCCCAATCAAAACTATCCTTTACACCTGACCTCCCTACAACAATGACACCAGTGAGTCTACTCAGTTTCGCTTTAAGCCATATTTTTCAGACAAAACTTGCCATTTGTCTCCAGATCGAATTCTTTAATCTCCATCTCCATATTGCACTTTGTGACCCTATCCATTTACTCGGCCGCCCAAGGTCACTCATGGCCAGCAACGGTTTTTAGTTTTAGTTCAGGTCAGGAGGCTTCATCTTTGAACTCGTCGTACCTCATGCCCACTGTCCTCTGTTTTTTTGGTTCCCGCAACTGTGGTGACTTTTCACGTAATAAGCATGCCCGTTGTGTTGTTACCTGCCGCGCTCAGGTTGTAATGGCCCTATCATGCCTCAGTCGGCATGCCCCTACAAGTTGGGAAATAAACCTATTATTATTATTATTATTATTACCCCGGATACTGCACACTGCTTGTAACGCTGCCCCTTTTCCACGCAATCCCCTGTACTCACAACCTTTTCAGTCATGCTTTTATTCTGACTGTAACATTATGATCATGCCTGGCGGTATGCCACCCACCAGTTGGGAATAAACATTATTATTATTATTATTAACACAGGTGAGTAACGAGGAAGACTCAGTTAGTTTTCACTTAACGTGCATGTTACCAGAGTTGACCCGGTTACTATTTTCAATTACAGTTACAGTATGCTTCCGAGCATGCTTGGCTCAGGTACTCAGGTCAGACAACCAGTATTCCTGGTTGCGGCTTCTGATGCTGATGGCATAGACCTCAAACTCACTCACTTCTCTACAGCGCACTATTCGTTTGGACCATGCAAATAAAACTTCTATGTCCAACTGAGTCACTCCCCTAAGCTTCATAAATCTGGCTTTGAAAGTCTGTAACACAAAAGAAACAAACAATGACAACGGAATGAGGCAAAACAGCCCACAGGCTATATAACTGTATCGTACTTATCAACCACTATCGTTCTTACAACACCCACAGGCGACATGATTCCGACAAAATGCTAAACAGCTATATCATAACATTCCTTTGATGCATCGCTGCGGGAGCGCTAAATGACACTACGTATTTTCTTTGGCATATGAGACCAACACTATCGCAATCGGTGAATAACACATGCTACAGGTGGTCACCACTGTAACACTGGTATGTTGAGTCTGCTTGAACAACATCTCCGCACTTCGCAAAAAACCACACAGCAGCACGGAAGTAAGCGACAACACCTTCAAACTTCCATCGTCACAGCCATTGGTACAGCCATGAATCCAAATGTGCGCAAGCCGTCGTGGATACCCTCCAGCTCATGATTGCCCAAGCATTGGCGGGGAAACTAAAATTTCAAGGTCAGGTGTTGTAAAATTTTTTCGTATTCTAGCCCATCCATATGTCTTTAAACATTTTTTATACTAGATAACTATTTATTAACGGTGGTCCCCCAATGGTTTGCGATCACAAAGGTCAACAGGTCTCCTTTCTTCAGTAGGCCTATTCTTGTCAGTGTTCGTCCCCAGTTGGTCGAGCACGTTAGTCCTCATCTACGTAATCGTCCCTGTCGACGTGCTGCCACTGTCCCGCGCGTCCACAGTCCTAAACTACCAGCTCGCATAGGTGGCTAAGATTGACTGAGATCCACGCAATAAAATCTAGAGTATTTCTACTACCATAGAGCTCTCTCAACCGTATTCTCCCAAATCAATTATTCCTCAACCTGCTCCGGTTATCACATTATGACACGGCTCCCGTCTTCATCCTCAAAGCGATTGCCAGATCCCGAATCCCCATCATCTATCTCCCTGGGGCGTTCAAAGAAGCGCCTCATAGCCAGAAGACCCAGCTCCCAACCCCCTCACCTTTCGAGGCCGGCAAAGACTGTATTCCAAGCAACATCAGATTGTTCAGTAGTACTAACTGACACATCTTTGCCTCCTCAACCTGGCAACACCCTTCTCTCCCAACTGCCAGTAGGATCTGAGGTCCTGAAAGACCTGAAAAATCTCAGATCACGCCTGCACACGACAGAAAATGAAATGTCCTCCCTCCGAACCATACAGTCTATTGCACGTCTGCTAAATCCTGACGCACCACGCGATCCAACTAATCTAGAAAAAGCGCCATTTCTTATTAAGACGATTGCGTCTGAGATTTGTCAACGCGTCGAATGCCGGCATCGGATCCTAATATTCAACGCACCTGATCAAATTCCGCTTGAACATACCAAAACTGCCATCCTGACTGCGTGTGGCATGCTGGACACCATGTGCACAGCTCGACGGCTCCGAAAGCTAAAGTCATCCATGTGCTGTCCAATAATGATGCAATTCTAGGATGAAAAGGATGCCGCGCGTCTGCTAACATCCAAGGCTGTTCTCCCCTCTACCAAAAAATTCCAAACCATAAAAATTAAAGCTGCCCGTACTCGAATGCAAAGATAGCTTAACAAAAAGTCACCTGAACCTGTTGCATCATCAACCGGCAGTACTTGCGTTGTCGCTCCATTGTACCCTTAGACTCTCAATGCTCTGTGATTACCCCCAGCACTGATCCCGCAATGCACTATTCAGCAGCCTCTGCCTTACAAAACCCTGAGCCCCCATCGCTCCCACTTTTTGCTTTACCACCCATGAAAACTGCAAATATCTCCATCAGCCCAGTAGAACTCTCTGCAGGTCCTGAAACGACTGACGCGGTAAGTCTGCCAACCAGAGAAATGACTACACCAGTTGTTGACAGCACTCGTTCTCGTCACAGACCCCCTGACCTGCTGTCTCTCCGAATTCCGCCTCCGCCAAAGTATGCCTTCGGTCTCAAACATTTATTGTTAAGGCCACGATAAGTAACGCACCTTCAACTGCATCCCCGAAAATCTGACTCTTCGTATGCTGTCGTACCTAAACCCTTTGGGCCATTAACTACCAGTACGTACGTTGACACCCCCACTGAACCCATATACTCTCAGTGCTCTGTGATTGCTCCCAGCACT